>JBCEWC010004442.1:0-27337 GCA_038996855.1 Solanum aculeatissimum | reverse complement strand
ATCCCAAGAATGATATCAAAATCATACATTTCAAGTTCTACAAGATCACCGGGGAACACTTTATGCAACACTGACACGGGTCAACCCCTATACACCTTCCGGGACACAATAGAATCACCCACGGGAGTATACCCCGAATAAGGTTCCCTCAAGGTCTTGGAACTCATTCCAAATTTAATAGCTAACAAAGGAGTCACAAAAGATAAATTTTCACACAGATCAAGTAAAGTATAAGCGTCAAAGTTAAAGATTTTCAACATACCAGTGACGACATCCGGAGCTTCCTCCACCTCTTGGCGGGCATGAAGAGCATAGAACCGGTTGTTCCTTGGAGCACCTCCAACCGGGGCCTTTGGTTGCCCTTGATCACCGGTAGCAACTTAGTCCTTCTTCACATTCCTTGGACAATTTGAGAATTTGTGGTCCAAGCCACCACATCCGAAGCAAGCACCCGAAAGCTTCCAACAATCACCCATATGAGGTTTTCTGCAATGTCCACAAGGAGGAAATCGAGGACCTACCCCAACCGGTGCCTTAGGAGGAGGCACCTTAGTAGTAAGTTTCACGTTAGAACCGTGGCCTTGTTGGAAACGGCCAAATCCACCACCCTTGACATTTAAGAACCGACCATCAAGTCGGGCCCTCTTATCTTATGCACCCTTCTCTCTTTCAACTTTTCACCCTTGATTTTTTCGGCATATGTCATGAGCCTCGAGATGTCCATCTTCTTAATAAGCATGGTCGTTCGGCACTCCTTCACAACCAAATCGGATACACCCGATATAAACTTGTGCATTCTTGCACGGGGATCCGAGACAAGCATAGGAGCATACTTGGAGAGCATTGTAAACATGAGGGCATAGTCCTTCACTGTCATGCTACCCTGTCGGAGATTAATAAACTCGGTCATTTTAGCCTCCCTAAGCTTAAGTGGGAAGAACTAATCAAGGAAGACCATCTTGAATTCCTCCCATCCAACTTTCACATCCATCACCCTCTCCACAAGCCATTGATTATACCATACTTGTGCCACGTCCTTGAGTTGGTAAGCCGCCAACTCTGTGTTTTCCTCCAAACTCACACCCATAATTGACAACACTTTAGTGAGTTCGTCATCAAACTCTTGGGCATCCTCATCAACCTTAGAGCCATAAAATTCTGGAGGGTTCATACGGGTGAAATCCCTCACCCTTGAGGCCAAAGTAGCAACATTGACCGGGTTGACCGATCGAGCTTGGTTAGCCACAGCTTGGCCAACATAGAGACAACATTCCTGAGCTCAGCATGGGAAACCTGTTCCTCAACCGGTACCCGAGGAGCCAGTTCCTCAATATTCGTAGCCTGACGGGGAAGGGGAGCTCTTCTAGGAGGCGTTTTCTGAAAGAACGACAAAATACCAAAATTTAGAAAGAGTCATCGTAAGATCTCATGGCACGACATAAGGAAAAAATGAAATCAGGCAATTCCTAAAATGTCGTCATAGCCTCTTATTCATAGACATGACGCGCATCATACCCATGAACAAGACTCTAATTGACATGGCATGTTGGACTCCAAGGATCATTACAAACCTAGGGCTCTGATACCATCTTTGTCACAACCCGAATAGGGGCCTAGATGTGACATGCCGAAGGACAACCCGAAAGTCCTCGATCAAGTCATCATAGCATCATTACACACATCATCGGTTCGGAAGCGCGGAAGCTAAACACATTACACATAAGCTCTAAGGGAATCGGGGCTTTGGACTCAAGCTATGGGGATGTGTCGGAAATGGGATAAGCATGGATTCACATAACACATAAAAATTATCTCTAAGGGGACGGGTAAGTGGGATTCAAGCTATGGGAGCACACAGAGATTATGGGACTTTCCACATAAGCACATAGTCAATCACAACTCCCAACATTCAAGTCATAAGCATAATCAATAACAATTCTCATAATCAAGGCTAATAAGCATAACTTTCATAATCATAATGTTTAACATATCAAGTCAACGTACAAGAGTTTAGATTTGTCCAACAAGCCTCTACATAGATAAAGCGGGGCCTCGACATAGTTTGAGGCTCACCCTCAATACATAGGAGAAGTAAATAACATAGTAAACCTAGGTAGATAGAAGGTGGCTATACATAAACACCTTGATTTATTTATATTATATATATTTTTTAAGTACTTCATTTTTTACGCAAATATAATCATCGGAAGATATTAAGATAGTTATTTAATTTTATTTGTCCAGTTTAAAAAAAATTATTTTAAATATAATCAAGCAGTTGAAGCAGACGCGTCAATAAGTAGTTGTCATAAAAAGATTTAATTAAAAAGTTCACAAAATATTTTTATGGGCACTATATGATAAAGGAGTAGAAGCAGGCAGCTCAAGCAGACACGTTGACAGAGAGCTCCCTTCTTTGGAGAATTTTGATTGGTTTAGAAATATTGAGGGAACTCCCTCTTATATTTGAAACAGTTGAAAAAAAGTCTTATTAAGGTAGTATTGGAAAATCATAGTTGAAGCAGATGCGTCAATAAATAACTGACATAAAAAAATTTAATTAAAAAATTCATGAAATATTTTTATGGGCCCTATATGATAAAGGAGTAGAAGCAGGCGTGTGGGCAGAGAGCGCTTGCTTTCACATTTCTACTGATAAAATTCAAGAGCTAAACTTTTAAATTGACAATTATTGTGATCTATACACTTTTTACATCTTTTTAGGTAATATACATAAACATCTTAATTTATTTATATTATATATATATATATTTAGGTACTTCCTTTTTGACACAAATATAATCATCGAAAGTTTTTAAAATAGTTATTTAATTTTATTTGTCCAGTTTAAAAAGAAAATTATTTTATCCCAATTTCACTATTTACATGACTTAAAATAATTGATCGGGACGATATAGTAAAATCATAGCTGAAACAATTGAAAAAATGTCTTCTTAGGGATAATATTGTAAAATCATAGTTGAAACAACTAAAGAAATATAATCAAGCAGTTGAAGCAGACGCGTCGATAAGAAACTACCATAAAAAGAGAATCGTCTGCTTTGGAGGATTTTGATTGGTTTGGTAGTAAAGAGGAACTCCCTCTTTTATATATTAGATAAATATTTTTAAGCACTTCTTTTTTTACATAAATATAATCATCGAAAGATATTAAAATAGTTATTTTATTTTATTTATCCAGTTTAAAAAGAAATTTATTTTATCCTAATTTCACTATTTACATGACTTAAAATGATTGATCGAAGCGATATAGTAAAATTATAGTTGAAAAAATGTCTTACTAGGAGTAATATTGTAAAATTATAGTTGAAACAACTAAAGAAATATAATCAAGCAGTTGAAACAGATGCGTCAATAAATAGCGACCATGAAAAAATTTAATTAAAAAGTCCACAAAATACTTTTTTGGGTACTACATGATAAAGGAGTACAAGCAGGCAGCTCAAGTAGGCACGTTGACAGAGAGCTACCAGCTTTGGAGGGTTTTGATTGGTTTGGTAATAAGGGGCAACTCACACTTCTAATATATATATAAGAGGGAGTCCCTCGGGACGACGAAACCAATGATATACCGTTGTGTGGTAAGACTATTTCAATCTCAGTTGCTTGGCCTGGCGGTTGAAGCATGACACTGCATGTTGCTGCTTGGCCTGGTGGTTTCAACGTGATACTACATGTCAGACGTTGCAGATTTGAATATCAGTATCAACATTTTTATTTTTCTCTATTTTTACATACCAACAGTAGTGGAGCCTTACAACAATTAATTATTTAATAAAAAATTCAATTGATCTCAAAATTTTATATGTGAAACATAAATTAGAACAAAATAAATAAAATATATTACTTAAGATTAACATAAAAAATATTATAAGTCGCAATAATTTGTAATTTAATTTTTTTTTAAAATATAAAAAATCTATCAGTGTCGCATAAATCAAGACAAAAAAATAATGAGGGATGGTGGTTGTAGCGTGACAGTGCATGTTGGGCGTCGCAGACTAGATCCTCAGAAGCAACATTTTTATTTTCCTTCATTTTTACATACCAATAACAGTGGCGCCCACTTACAACAAATAATTATTTAACCAAAAATTTAATTGATCTCAAAATTTTATATGCGAAATATAAATTAGAACAAAATAAATAACATAATATTACTTAAGATTAACATAATAAAATATACTATAAGTCACAATAATTTGTAACTTAATTTTTTTTTTTAAATATAAAAAATCTATCAGTGTCGCATAAATCAAAAAAAAATTACATATTTGAAACTATATACGTCACATAAATCAAGACAAAAAATTAGCATGTATAGGCCCATGATTGATTAACTTTTTAACCAAACTAAATATTATCTTCATTTTATTTAATTGTTCCTATTTAATTTGACAAAAGATTTTTTAACAAAATTTAGAAATTTTGTAATCTTAAATTAAATATATGTCAAATTATTTGACTCAAATGTAGAAAAATATTTTTTGGTCTTATGGTAACATGTCATGTCCAACTTCCTACAATAGAAAAATATTTGCAGATGCAACACATGGGAAGAAAGACATATGTAACACCCCCCAAATTCATCCTATCTATCCTGAGTAGAGACCAGAGGAAACTGAGAAAAATAATGCAGAAAAATTAGTGGAAGAAAACCACGAGACTATCTATGACCCCAACATTATTATACGGCCCATGGAAACGATTCGTGAGTTTAGGATCTAAAAATTTACTTTTTTGAGTAATTGAAATATGAGTTGACAGAAGGCCCGTAAAACCATCTACAGATCGTAATTCTAGTTTCGCAGGTTGAAGATCCAGGAAACTAAGTGTTCTGAAACTTGAAACCACGAGTTATCAAACGACTGATATATTATTCTACTACCCATAAGAGAAGGTTTTGAAAGTTTATTGTCAAATTCTAGTAGCTCAAGCTTTTGGAACCCTTACCAACAGGAGACCATCTACGGCCCATAAAAAGATCCACGACCCATAGATGGGGTTTCGTGGGTCCCTACGATAATTTTAAGGGGGGATATTTTTGTGCTTTCCTATCCCCTTTTAATCATAACCTATGCCATTTTGGACTTGAATTAGGACATATATTATAATCCTAGGTGTGATTACCCTTCATTCACACTTAAAAAAATCTTGAGAGCATCAGAGAAGAAGAAGAGCAAGGGTTTCGAGTTCAAACCTGAGGATCGACCGAGGATAGACTGTTCTTCAAATTCCAAGTATGTAAAGCTTCCTAAAGTGTTGAACTATGTTCGTTCACACGCCCTTGCACCTACTAGAGTCAAAATTGAGAATAAGAGTTGAATTTTGATAATTCTATCAACTAAATACTTAATTGTTTTTGCTTATTATGAATTCTTATGATGATGTATGAGATAAATTGTTGCATTGCAAATCTATTGATGTGAAATTGAAATATAAATTATATACTTGATACCATGAACTCCAAATTGCATGATTTTATGAAAGTTTGTAGATGAACTGAGTGGAGATTTGAGCTTGATTATCTGAGTTGAGTAAATTAAGTACGATTGAGCATGAGGAACATAGTGTATTGTGATTGCATATACATTGATGCATTTTGTTTGTATTCTATGACGAGTCTATTTGAGTTAGTCTGAATGACCGTTGGAGTCTGAGGTGAGTCTAATTGATTTCTTTGATTGACTGATTTGATAAGAAACTGAGATGAGCTGAGTTGAGATAACCAATGAGGTTAATACTTGAGTTGATTGATATGAGCATTATTGAGATTTGAGTTGATTGATAAGTTGAGCATATTTTAGTATTCAGAGGAGTATCGAGCACCGAGATGGGAGGGAGTAAATAACTACTCTAATCCATGGAACTACATTGCCAACATAGGATAGTTGTACAACACGTTTTGGCATCTCTTGTCCCAAAAGATGGAAAATTATTATGAATCCATAAAATAGTTTATTTTTCTTTACTTTGGCAAGTTTAGGACGAGTGTGACAACGACTTCACTTTCGTTGTGCATCACCAAACTAAACGGGGTGGGATTTGATGTCGTTTAAGATAAACTCCTAAAAAAACACTAATTGAGCATAATATATTAAAGTGAGTTAAACACTACTGAGTCCATTTTTTTAAAAGCATGATTTATTTTAAAACTTATATATCTATTGAGTTGAGTTGTGAGTAGTTTGAGTTGAGTTGAGTGAGATGAGCTTTAGTTTCTTGAGCTATTTTATATACCAGTATATTCCATGTACTAACATCCACTTGGACCTGTATCGTTTCATGATACAGATACAGGTGATAGAGGACGCCAGCTCGCACACCATTGAGGTCCAATACAGTACATTCTCAGAGTTGATGAGCCCTCTTTGCTCTCTGGAGGAGCCCTTTTTTATTTTCTACTTTCGATTGAGTATTTTCTCTCCTTGAGTTGGGTATTTATGGCTTGTCATGGTACCATCTAGATATTATAGGTAGATACTTCATAGACATTGATTAGAGGATTTGTTGAACATGGTCATTTCAAAATTTATTCATTGGAAACTATGTGTTTAGTGGAGTTATATCCATCCATGTGATGCCTTTATATTTGAGTATTTCTTCTGTTGTTAAGTTGATGTGGCGATGAGTCCAAGTGGTTCTCTTAGGGAATCAACAATGGTTCTTCAGGTACTGGTCATGCCAAGGGTGCCCTCCCGGGGCATGAAAAACTTGGTATTAGAGAACAGAGTTTAATAGTCCTAGGGAGTCTATGAAGTCGTGTCTAGTAGAGTCTTGTTTATGGGTGTGTTGTGCACCACACTTTATAAGTAGGAGGCTATAGGACATTAGGAATGATTACACTTCTATTGTATTCTGAGTATATGCGATACAGTGTTTTTAAAATGGTTTTTCGATGAAAACTAATGAAAAATAAAATAAGGACAAAATCAAAGTATAAGACACTTAAAAACCTTAAAAACATATTAAGTGGTGATGTGTTTCCATGGAACACTTATTGTGCTTAAAAACTATATTTATCTTTGTCAAAAACTTGCGCCTCCAACTATTGCTTGAGGAAAACAAGCACGAATAAATCTTTTACATGACATAAATTGAAAAAAATATGTTTGAATTTCTCTTGCAAAATAATACTTCAAATTAACTATATAATTATAATTTTTTTGCTACTTTGACTTGTTTCATGAATGATTTAATTGCTAATTGATTGATATGTATATATATGTAATTTTATTTTTGATCTAATATATATATAAAAAAAATTTAAATTATTAAACGTTCAATTCTTCGGTTTATCGAAGTTTCGAGACCCCTACATCGAACCGAAGAATTAAACTTTGAAAAAATAACACCGACACCGAACAAAATATTGAAGAACCGAATTAATTATGTTTGGTTGATTTTTTTATTTTTTGGTATTTATGGTCACCCCTAGTCAAAAAAAATAAGGTAAAAAAATAATATAACTCATCCTCCTGAACTAAGTTATGACTTGATCCTCTTCATCGAGGTACGTAGACAGCTTGGAGTACATACTCTAAGTTCAGTCTCATGATTTAAGAAAAGAAGAATAAGATAAAGTGGTTCGTGGTATGTCTTAATCATCACAATATATTTTTGAAGTGGCATATCTATAAAAAAAATCATGAAAAAACTTGCATATGTTGTAGTTCTTGAAGTCTTCTATGCAATAAAAGAAGTAGCTTGTCTTTCAGAAATGCCTACGTCGATTTATGAAATTTCCATTAAGGCCACTAAAAGCCGAGAAAAAATATCATATTTGGAAATCAACTTCAAATATTAATTTGAATTGAATTTTGATTTGAAATCTTAGCATATGACAGACTGTTAAAATCCATTATTGTTGGATCAGGCAATTTGAAGTTCAATTTATGTTTTTTGTCTTGCGGTAAAGTGACAATTTTGTGTAATTCATTGAAACTTCAAGAAGTTACTCAAAATTAGGAGCATCTTTACCCAAGATGTCAAACTAGTAATACCTTTTGAATTGAAGGTTTAATTATCTGTGTGATATACTTGCAAAGATCCTAATTTCATTTCAAGCTCAAGAGATTTTTTTAAAAAGCTATAGGATTTGCATTCAGAGTGTGTATCAACTTAAAAGAAATTATTCTCATCAATTTGGGATGAACTTTGTTGTGAATTTCATATATATTTTTTCTCTTGGTTCTTTCATTGCAACAAAAAAAATCTCACAATTTTATCCTTCCTACGTCGAGTTATTGATTTTGTATCACAGACGCTCTAAGCTGAAAAGTTATGCGAGACAGAACTTAAACCAACTTTGAAACTATATCTATAAAAATCCAGAGATGTTTTGGTTGTGATTTTTATAGAAGTTGTATTTATGTGAGTTACGCTTCTAATAGAATAAGAGGCTCGTCATTTCGATCCTCCTACATCAAGTTATTGATTTTCTACCGCAGGTGTTTAAAGCTGAAAAATTGCGCGAGACAAAACTTGAACCAACTTTGAAACAATATCTGTACAAATTCAGAGTTTTTTTGCTGTAATTTTATATGTGTTGTATTCATATTAGTTATACTTCTAATGGAATAATAGGCTTGTCAATTTGATACTCCTACATCGAGTTATTGATTTTCTACCGCAAGTTTTCAAAGTTGAAAAGTTACACGAGGCAGAACTTGAGTCGAATTTGAAAATATATCGGTATAAATTTGGAGATTTTTTATCATGATTTTTACCTACATTGTATTTTTATGAGTCACGATTCCAATGGAACAAGAATCTCACTATTTTGATGCTCCAACATCGAGTTATCAATTTTCTACTGCAGGTCCTCAAAGCTAAAAAGTTGCACGAGTTAGAACTTGAGTTGACTTAATATATCTGTATAAATCTAGAGAACTTGTTCATTGTGATTTTTATATATATGGTATTTTTATGAGTTACGATTGCAAGGAAATAAGAATCTCATCATTTCGGTACTTCTACATTGAGTTATTAATTTTCTACTATGAATGCTCAAGGCTGAAAAGTTGTATGAGAAATGTCAAAACACAAGAGTCGAAATGATTAAAAATAAATATAAAGTGAACAAAATAAAGATATTTAAGAGAAAGATACATTTTGTATTCCATCTAAAGAGGATTGTCACTACACCATTCAAAAAATGAAGCAAAAAAATCAAAAATAAAAGAAAGAATATTCTTACGCAGAACAAAAGATTAAGAAAAAAGTTTGTGGCTAAGGATTTGGCGGCAACTAGTTTCAGCATCCTCCTTTAGCTTAGGTAGTTCTTTTATTTTTGTTTCTGACAAGGGATGATTTTCTCAAGGGCATGAAGTTTTTCTTCACTATCGGTAATCCTTTCTTTATTTTCAAACAGTATTTTTTTATGCTCCTCAATAAGTGAGATGATTTTTTCCTTCTTAGAAGTCCAGGCCTCTAGCTCTTTTTCTAGTTTTTTTAGGAACCTTTTGAATCTTTCTCATACACTTGTCCACCTTGATTTTCTCCTCACTCTCCTATTAAGGCATTGTTGTGCAACAAAAAGCAACTCTCGAAGATAATCTCTAGTTAATTTATGAGAGGTAGATGATTTCACAACATTGTAAGCTCTATGTTTTTAGAAAAAAAATCAAACAAAACTTCCAATAGATAAAGATTGATGATGTTAACTTCTCAAAGTCCTTTAAGAATCAAAGCAACACCTATCTCCAAATCTTTAAGGTTTTCCAAGGATTTGGAAGAGAATTGTGTAATACATTCACACAAGGTACACATTCTAGAAATATAAGACAATTTAAAGGTCAATATAGTCTCTTGTGGTTCAAGGTTTGGGGCAATTAACTTACTGCAAAGGCTCAATTAAATCTTTAGAGCTATTTGAACATTCAACCTAATTCGCTACAACCTCCACATTAGTAGTTGAGACGTGCTGAGAATGTTCAACTTCTTCAGAAGGGGGCATCGTCAACTTTGTCAACGAACTCTCATAAGTATCTTGGCCCTTGACTTCAGCAAGTGAGAGGTGAGAACTCATTGCCATATTAGAAGGATTTCAGATTTTGATATAGTCTTCAAATACATCTAGATGTTCCCAAGACTAAACTAAAAAACAAGTAAAAAATAAAAATAATAAAGCTAAAATCAAATTAAAAAAAGTTCAGTGAAATATTAAATAACTTTTACCTGGAATGCCAATTCAGCCATGGCATTATTGAACCAGTCGTGCCATCTTTAAAAATTATGGTATCAATACTAATGGAATCCAAATCAGCGAACTCATTGTGTTGATCGTTCAAGTCCTTAGGCTTCTTCTTCAAATATTTTCAATGCTTCTTCTGACTAACATTGCTCTCATTGGAGCTACAGACCACACTAATATTGAGGTCAGTCTCATGAAGTGAAGCAGATGGTTTGGATGCATTGTTGGAAGATAGAACAATGCTTAGTGGCTTTTCAACACTTTTGGCTAATAGACTGGAAGGTTTCTTTCTCTTATGAGTTGCATCTATTTTCTTAAAATTAATAAGATTGGTATCCTTGGGGGTGAGTGAAGGACTCCTAAATTTTTTAGTCGTGTGTATCCTTGTCCTTTGAATTGTTAGGCTTAGAAATGACTTTGACATATTACAGAGAAATCCCTAGTGTCACCTTGGACTTGGAAGAATTAAATGACTTTTCTTTATCATCCAACTGAAGTTGGTCTCCTTTAATTGATAAAAACGTGTTATCCTTTTTTGGACTTTTAAAATAATGAAGGTACTTCATCTTAACATGCTCTCTCGATGGGTTAGCCACCAGTATGAATACTCACGAGTCATTAAAGGTCCTTCATCTAATGGACGCATTGGTATGATGAGCTTCTAAGAGGAACACAAGAATCCAAAAACTGTACCTAAGTTGGCACCGAACCATCATAATGATGCTTTATTAGAACACCAGAAATATCTTGACAAAATTCTAATTGTCGACTTTATCGATGAGAGCTATAAGGTTCCACGATTAGATCATCATCATGCCTCAAAATGATGAAACTTGAACAGAGGCTTATAAAGAAATCACTCCACGAGTTGGAGAATTCACCTTTATCGTCAAGATGCAACTCTTTCTTTTGAAGTAGTACCAATTGATAAAGATTATGTATATTCACTTGTTGAAATAACTTACGAGCATCAACAAGGTCAAAATATTTTACCACTTGTTCTCCATAAATTTGTCACATTTGCACTCCCTATTGTGGACGATTCATATAGAAATAGGTTTTAAAATACTCACTAATCCATCTATATACATAATGAATAGGAAGAAATGCCTTGCAATAATCCAAGTTTGGGGAGGTAGAGATCTCTCTAAGGTCGCGATACATGCTTGTGAGAATCGAAATTATCAGAGAAAGTTTTTCGCCATGAACCATCAAACTTGCGACTTTGAAGATGTTGGCACGAACACAATCAACCTTTTATTAGAAAGCACTAATTTACAGAGCCAAAAAGCAAGAAAAGTTGTCAAATAAGTCTGATCTCTCAGTGATTCTTCCACGCCTAGCTCGATAAAAGGGGCATTCACCTATTTAGTTTGTGGCAAAAAATTCATGTCAATATTCCTTGAAGTATCATGATTCATTCTTGATTTTGTCTGACTTTTGGATGACCTTTTTGAAGGCTCAGCATATTTTTTTTACCTCGAAATCAGAACTTAATCCAATCACAAAATAAAGCTTCATCGATGACACCTTTTGTAAGTTGGTAGAATGTCAAAAATAAGTATGAGCAACTTTTTCGAAGGAAAATGTTTCCTTGGTTGTCTATATGCATCAACTCTTTAGCCGAAGGAATAAATCATCATAGAAAATCCTATGAATAGGAAGGCCTCCGATGGTTCTCAAGTCCCACAATAACATAAATAACTCTCTGATGAAAGTATAGAGGGTATTGGTGGATGGGCGCCACTTTTCAAAAAAGGCTTGGAGCACATTCTCATTATGGTCATATGTGAAAAATGAAGCAAAGATAGCGTCATAAGACTTGTTGCGGTCTAGAGCCTCTTTGTCATGGACAAACACGTCTTCTACCCATTTCTAATATTCAAATGTATAACGAACTTCACCAAAATCAGGAGGAACACGTCAACTACTAAGGTTCTCATCAAGACAAGGAGGACTAACATCAACAACATTCTAATGAGCGGAGAACTTCAAGAGAAGAATTTTTCGTTCATAACTTTGCTCGAGAAGTTGTACATAACGTCCTTTGTTTCTGTAGTTGACAATTCTGTGAGATGGATGGGAGTTTCTAGCGATTGTCTATCAAGAGGAAAGACGTCAATCACAGGAGGATGAACTTTTAAGATGAGAGAATGCATGAGAATTTTTCTTATCATCCATAATTTAAAGACAAAGGGTATGGCGTCTCACAATAGTTAAAACACGACCTTGCTAAAAATCAAGAGAGCAAATGTTGCAATTAGAGAAATCAAAAGCCGAAAAAACAATTTGCAATTAAGTTCAATATTAAAGAGTAGAACTGTAGAAATCTAGGAGGAATTATGTAGCAAATTTTTGTCATAATATAATTTCACATGTCTAATTTTGAAAAAATTAAGCGGTTTGCGAGTTTGATTTTTTTATAATTAGATATGAATTTTATGCTACAAATGTGAAAATTTGAACAAAAAAGGGTTATTGTTAAACTTTCTTTAAAGTTACCTCATAAAGTGGAATGAGTACTTTTGCGCTATGTTTTTTAGAGATGATGGAGATCACGTCTCTCGGTTTGATAAAACCAAATGATATTGGAGCTTAGCAGTTAAACATGCTTGTGTAAAATGGAGAATCGTATGATGAATTCTTTGATGATTCTTTTGAACAATTGAAAAGCTTATATAGGAGTTCTTGTGAAAGTTCTCATTCATATACAAGAAAAGTTATGTTGGAGTTGGAAAAAGAGAATATGTGATTAATACATCAATCAGAAATTAATCATACAAAGAAAAGATTACTTGAAAGAAAATTTTGATGAGGATCCTTGACAAACTCATCAATGGAAAATATCATATTCAGAAGGATCTCTTTGGAGAAAATTTTGATGAGAACCCTTTATTAACTCATCAAAAAAAATTTACCATATTGAGAGAAATCTACTTTAGAGAAAATTTTAAAAAAAATCCTTGATTAACTCATCAAAGAAAAATTTACTATATTGGGAGAGATCGTTTTTGGAGAAAATTTTGATAAGAATACTTAACTAACTCATAGATTCACCATATTGAGAGAACATCTCTTAGGAGAAAACTTTGATCCCTTTTAAATATCAAAAGAATGGTAAATGTTTCTTTTTGGGTTAAAAAATTTAAATAATTTTCTTGTTAATGACACACATAAAGGAAATGTGATCACTTGTTATACTTATATGTCAAGTCCATATGGAAAGTTCACATTGTTGTCTAGCCATAATAATCTTTGTTTGGATCACTATAAGAAATTATTGGCCACTTTGATGAAATATTTTTCCCCGATACAAGAAGAATTTTAATGATAGTCAATTATCAAGTAGCGGCCCGATTAGAATGTGATGACAAGAAGCATGTAATTTTGAAGTCACAAAAATAAAAATGCATTCATGAATACTTCAACTCTCGTCTTCAAGTATCGGCAAGGCTACACATTGGCAAGTCTAAAAAAATCATGAATACTTCAAGTTTCAACAAGCCTACACGTTGACAAGCCTCAAAGTAAGGGGTATTTGTAGACACATAAATTTTATTGGATTAAATTCATATGAAATTTGAATTAAATTCATATTCATTTGGGTTGAATGATTAATTTGGGCTTTAAAAAATAGATAAAGTTCATTTTATTAAGTTCAAGTCCAAGGTCCATCTGACCCTGAAGCCCAAATCCATGCCATGTGTCATGGTGATGAAGCATCCAAGACCAAAAAGATAACGCCACTTGTCCAAATGATGTGATAATCTTAGCCAAATGTAAGAACCAATCACACTTTTCCAAGTGTCAAAATGACATCTTTAGGCCAATTATAAGCAATCTTGTCCATCCTCTACAACTATAACTAGGGGATAGACATGACATTCAAAGGACATTCTAAAAAACAATTGAGCAAGTATTGTGGAAAGCTACAATATCTACTACATATTTCTTCCAATGAGTGAACGACAGAGTTCTTCCCAAAGATCTTCTCGAAGAACAAAGCTTCCCGGCGATTGAAATACATCTCTAGAGGATCTAAATCATCCAACAATTCAAAAATTATGCTACTAAAAGCCCTCAAATCTTGGAGAAGTTTAGGAGAAAGAATCAAGAAAGTAACGAAATTGTACTCACAAATTCATTAATAAAAAAGATTATATATACCTTTTATATATTTTTGGTTGCAGTTAATTTTCGACACTTTGAAAATTTGTTGTGAACTCTAGAGTTGAAATGACAAAAATAACCCTCAATTCAATATTAATTATAGGGAAGCACACACATTGACGAAGACATGTGTTCTTATTCCTTTTTTTAAAATCTAAAATTATATATCAATTAATATGAAAATTGTGAGAAAATATTCATACTAATCATTAATTTAAGAGATATGTAAATTTTAAAGTAGACAAACAAAAATAAATGGAGTAATTACTAATAATAAATAGAACCCATAAAATAAATAGAAGAAGCACAAAATATTAAATGATAAAAGTAGCCCCAATTTAGTATAAATTATGGGGTAACACACAAATTGACGGAGACATGTTGTAATGACCTTGAAGGTTATTTTTTTGTATTTTTGACCAAATTATCATTTTGCCCTTCCTAAAAGTTGCCTTGGATCATTTTAGGATAAGTCTAAAAGTTGGATTTTGAAAATCTTGTAAAACAATAGAAGTTTAGCAAAATAAAGAGTTTTTAAAGGCTTAAGTTTGAAAATTTTGAGTTTTGAGTTCATTTTGAGTTTCGAGTGTCAGAATCAGATTCCGTCAATTCTATTAGCTCTGGATTGTCAAAATTGATCTATGAGAAATGCAGAACTAAATTCAGAGTTAAAATGGGATTTTTAGACCCAAAGTTGTATTTTTAGTTATTTTTGGAGTCAAAATTTGACTTTGGTCAACATTCGAAGTTCGGAGGCTCGGCTCAAAATTTCAAAATTTCTAGTAGTTCTAGATTGCTAAACTAATGTTAGAAATGGCTTCATTGTAATTTTTAGAGCTTCTAAGAATAGTTTGAGTTTATGGAGTCTGAAACTAGTTTAAATGAGTTTTCTCGAGTTTTGAGCCAACGAGGCCTCAAATTCAAATTTTGATGTTTCTGTTGGTTCCGGAGCGTCGAGTTTGGCCTAAGAGGAACTATCATTTGGTTCTTAGGGCTTCCGAATATTTTAGTCCTTTCAATAGTTTTCAATATTGGGAAATGGAGCCCACATTGAAAAGAAATACCTTTGGTGAGAATTTTGACTACACCATTGAGTCCAGAATGTTGTTTCCAATCAGATTTCATATATAGATTGTATTTTTCCAATTACAGATAAGGCCAGAATATCAAAATTAAGTTTGAATAGTTGCTAAAAATTAAAAGGCGACGTCGACATGGCCCAATGAGAAGCTGCCACATGGCAGGCAGCTTGCATAAATCTGAAAAAATTTCAGATTTCTCAGACTTAACACCAATATTCAGGCAACATTTTCTCCCTCAATTTTTATCCGATTTGTGTGATTCCAAAGGTTAATTTATATATTTTTCCAAGAGGAACACCGTGGGAGCTTCAGAAATTGATTTTGGTGCACCGTTTGAGGTAAAATTTATTATTTTGATGCTACATTTTGAATATATTTCAAAAATTTTGACATGAAATTTCTACCTCATATTAGCTTAGTTTCTTAAATGGTTTTCGCTATTGAATTTCGTATTACTTGGGGAACATTTTCATGTATAAATTTCCAGATTCTGATGACTTTTTCCGACGATAAAATTTTTGGACCATTTTATTGTTTTTATCCGAATTGACTAATTTTAATGTTATTATATTCGTTATGTGATTATGACGCCATATTTGAATAGATTTTAGAATTTGGAGTATCGTAGAAAGGAAAGAGCTTCGAAATTGACGTAATTTGGGACTATATAAGAGAAGTGGATTTCTAACATTTTGTTAAGTATGTTTGAACCTTGTATGCCTCAATGTGTAAACATTCAGTACTTTGGGATAGAGTTGGATCAATGTAGGATTTGATTATGATGTTTGGAATTTGAGCAATTAATCATATGGTGATATTTTAACTTGTGAGCTATATTGTGGTTATGTATAAATGTAAAATTATGAATCATTTGATATGAATATCGAGTGGCACTTATTTTGATATGTGAATGCTATTGAGGTTGTGATGGTATTGAGATATTGAGGGTATTGCAACACTTATGGTATTGATTTACTTGTTTTTGACTGATTGAGATATATGATTTTTTTAATGGACATCTTGCATACTTTATTTCCATGAACATGATCACTATGCATTTATTATGTGTTACTTGGTGATCCAAAGAAAAGAAATAAAAACCTGAAGGAAAATGATTTCAGCTAGTGAAAAGAAAAGAAAAGCAAGAAATAAAATGAAAAGTTGAAGGGAAATGGTTTCGACTAGATATGAAATGAAAAAATTGAAGGAAAATGGTTCCAGCTAGATATGAAATGAAATTTCCAAAGGAAAATGGTTTCAGCAGATGCATGGTCATGTGTGGCCACCATGGGTTCCGACTGAGGCAGACAACCATGTTTGATCAGTGGATGTGTATCGTAGGAAAGACATGCATCACGATTATTTGACATTGCATCACATTATGAATACTTTATGGCACCCATTCCATCTCATATCATATTTTGTTGATATTATAGTTATTGTTCATGGGATTATACACTTATCATGTTTCTGATTGTGAGTAAGTTTTGAACCCACTTGTATATTTGTGTATTGAGATATTATAGCAGTTGATGATCATTTCTATTGCGGTGACCTATATGTTATATCGTGTTAGGACTTTTCTGAGTGCAGGTTTGTAGTTCGGTGAATTATGCTTGGGATTTAAGGAGTTACTTGTGTTCTTCATTGCTTTACCTTAGGTTAGCTCTATTTTGCTGAGTACCCTGTTGTTTGGTGCTTACCCTCCTTGCTACATTTTTATAGTTTACGAGTCTGGTCCCTTTGGTTAGACTTTTTCTCAGTACAGGATCGAGCTTCCAGATTATTTTTGAGGTAGTTGCTTATGTCTTTAGCAGACCTTCGAGGAATTCATTACTATGTTATGTTCTATTTGAGGACTAGATATTTGGAGACATTATTATTGTATTCGAGTATTCTGTAATTTAGAGGCTTGTACATGTGAAACCAGTCCTTGGAATAGTTATATTATATTTTTTTTTCTTATCTATCTTATTAAACCGTTTATCTTCCGCTTATGTTGCTATTGGTAAGTTGTTTGATTTTTGGGGCTGACTCACCTTGGTGGGTTAGGTTAGTGCCATAACATCCAGTTTTTGGGTTGTGACAATTTGGTATCAGAGCTCAGATTCATAAGTCTTATATGTGTACAAACCCAGTCTAATAGAATCATAAGGATCGGTGCGGAGACGTTCGTCACTTATCCTTGAGAGGTTACGAAGAATGTTAGGAATTTTCCTGTTGGTTCTTTTAACTCTGGTCGTTCATGGTTTTAGTGAAGTTGTTGAGTGTTGTGTGTTCTTTTGGCAGATGGCCAGGATTAAATCTTTATCTATGGGTCGAGCTAAAGAGTCATCCCGTGAGACTACTGTTGAGATCCCAACTCGGGGCAGAGGTAGAGGTAGAGCCCGAGGTCAAGGTAGGGGTCGAGGATGCACCTGGGGTGCAGCTCCTACGAGAGATTATCATAGAGGCATTTCACCTGAGCCTTCAGTCGAGCCTAGGTCGTACCAAGCTTCTCCAAAGGTTGAGGATCCAGCTACTCTTTAAGGCACCCTTCATAGGATGATGGGCAAGTTGGAGACTATTGCCCGAGGTATACCACCAGCACCAGCTAGGGGTGAGGTCCCCTCTCCCCAGGTGCCAGAGCCTCCCCAAGATTTTTATAATTATGTGGTGGACCATTCAGTTTTGATGGGCTAGCCACCTTATGTGCTACAACAGGCATTTATGGATGCTCCAGCTCAAGTGGTCCCTCCGGCTCGGGTTGACCATGAGCCTATATTGGCAGCTGATGATCAGCAAAGATATGAGAGGTTTCAGAAGATGCAACCACCCCAGTTTCAGGGTGGTAAAGGAGAAGATACCTATGAGTTTCTCACCTTGAGCTATGAGATGTTAGAGGTCGTAGGCCTGGTGGATTCACGAGGGGTCAAATTTATTGCCTTGCAGTTAGGAGGGACAGCTCGAGAATAGTGGCGGTCTTATTTGCATTCCAGGCCAGTAGGATCCCCTTCAATCGAGTGGGAGGTATTTTTAGAGGCTTTATAGGAGAGGTTCATACCCTGGAGCATTAGGGAGGAGAACCGGACCAGATTTAAGACTTTGACTCAGGGTGGCATGACTATGGCCGAGTATGAGGCTAGGTTTTATCAGTTGTCTCAGCATGCATTTTCATAGATTCCTACTGAGGCAGAGAGAGTTCACAGGTTCGTAAAGGATTTGGCATTCTTTATCCATTCCTATGTGTTCAGATCCTCCCGATATGGTGCTACTTTCTAGACTATAGTGAGTACCATAAATGAGGTAAAGTTATTGTTGAGAGAGGAGTTTGGAGACCCCAAGAGGGTCACGTCTTCAGGTCATTTCACTGTCTCTTCAATTGGGGGATGAGGTTTCCATATAGGGGACGGTACTCCCCAACATAGAGGAACAGTTCATGCATCTTTGTCTGCTTTAGAGGGTGGTCAGGGCCCTCGCGATTCTCATGGTTATAGTCAGGGATCGTCTAGTTCCCAACAGAGGCCCATGGAACAGTGTGGCTACAGCATTCCCCCTGCCCCGTCACAGTAGATATCTACCTTTAGATCTTGCTATGGGTGTGGATCTCACGATCATTTGATTCAACAGTGCTCTAGGCAGATTTATTCTGGACCCCACGTTCATACTCCGCAGCACCGGTCAAAGATTCGGCACCGCAAATTAGAGGTCGTGGTAGGGGCCAGATGGATAGAGGTAGACGTACGGGTAGTAGAGGTGTAGGTTATATTTCCAACCATTCTAGTAGTAGGGGAGCAGCTTCTGCGAGTAGTGGTCGAGGTGGTCATTTTTATGCTTTTCTAAGAAGGCCCGAGGCTGAGGCCTTAGATATTGTATTCACAGGTATCATTATAGTTTGTCATCGCCCTACATCTGTGTTATTTGATTTTGGCTCTACTTATTCATATGTGTCTGCTTATTTTTCCTTGGGGTTCGAGTTGCCTTATGATACCATATTTATGCTTGTTTATATTTTGACCCCAGTAGGAGAGCCCTTAGTAGTGGATAGGGTGTACTGATCCTATCTTGTTACTTTGGTGGGTTATGAGACTTAAGTGGATATGATTATACTAGATATTATATATTTTGATGTTATTTTGGTTATGGATAGAGTGTACCGATCCTATCTTGTTCTTGATTATTATGCTAAGATTGTTACCTTAGTCATGCCAGGTAGACTAAGGATTGAGTAGACTGGTTTGAAGGGTTCATATCCTAGTAAAGTTATATCTTATATTCGGGCCCAAAAATTAATTGGTCGAGTGTGTTTGGCATACTTGGCTTTTATTCATGACACTGTTGCTGAGTCACCTTCTATACAGTCTATTCCAGTGGTTGGTGAGTTTCCGGATGTGTTTCCGACTAATTTTCCTAGAGTCCCACCGGACCTGGACATTGATTTTGCTATTAACCTTGAGTTAGGCACAAAGCCCATTTCTATCACCCCTTATCGGATGGCTCTAATTGAGTTGAAAGAGCTAAAGGAGCAGCTCCAGGATCAATTGAGTAAGGGATTTATTTGCTCTAGTGTCTCACCATGGGGTGCCCCAATCCTGTTTGTAAAGAAGAATGATGGATCCATAAGGATATGCATTGATTATAGAAAGTTGAACAAAGAGACTATCAAGAGCAAATATTTATTTCCCCGCATAGATGACTTGTTTGATCAGCTTCAGGGAGCCACCTATTTTCTAAGATTGACTTAAGGTCGGGGTATCATCAGCTTTAGATCCGTCTGATATTCCTAAGATAGTCTTTTGGACTAGGTATGGCCATTATGAGTTTCTTGTTATGTTATTTATTTTAATTAACGCCCCTACAGCATTTATGGAGTTGATGAATGGGGTATTCTGACTGTATCTGGAATCGTTTGTGATTGTGTTCTTCAATAATATATTGGTCTATTAAAAGACCGGAGAGGACCATGTGAGGTATTTGAGAATTGTGCTTCGAAGGCTAAGGAAGGAGAAGTTGTATGCAAAATTTTCCAAGTGTGAGTTCTGGTTGAGTTCGGTGACATTCTTGGGGCACGTGGTGTCCAAGGATGGTATTTGAGTTGACCCAGCAAAGATTGAGGTCATTCGGGGTTGAACTAGGCCTACCTTAGCTACAGAGATTCGCAGTTTTGTGGAGCTGGTTGGTTATTATCATCGATTTGTTCAGGGTTTCACCACTATTGCAGCTTCACTGACGAAGCTTACTCAGAAGAATGTAGTATTTCATTGGTCCGACGAGTGTGAGGAGAGCTTCCAAAAGCTCAAGTTACAATTGACTACAACTCCTATTTTGACCTTTCCAGAAGAGAGTGTTGATTTCATTATTTATTGTGATGCTTCAAGAGTGGGATTAGGTGGTGTGTTGATGCAGAGAGGGAAGGTTATTGCTTATGCTTCTAGACAGTTGAAAACCCATGAAAGAAACTACCCCACTCATGATTTGGAGTTGGTTGCAATTTTATTCGAGTTGAAGTTGTGACGTCACTATTTATATGGAGTCCATTATGAGATCTTTACTGACCATCGCAGTCTTCAGTATATCTTCAGTCAACCAAATCTAAATCTGAGACAAAGAAGGTAGATTGAGCTTCTGAAAGATTATGACTTAACTATTCTCTATCACCTCGGGAAGGACAATGTGGTGGCCGATGCATTGAGTAGAAAAGCTTCTAGTATGGGAAGTTTAGCAGCCATCCGGTTTAGGAGCGACCTTTGGCTAGAGATGTTTAGAGATTGGCTAATAGGTTGGTGAGATTGCAGATTTCAGATCAGGGTGGAGTGCTTGCTATTATTGAGGCCCACTCATCTTTGATGGATCAAATTCGATAGAGGCAGTTTGAGGATGAGAAGTTGTGTATTATTCGGGATAAATTGGCTAGAGGTGAAGTTAGGGAAGCAATGCTTGATTCTGATGGAGTTTTGAGTATTAGAAGTCGTATCTGTGTATCTAAGGTAGGAGATTTGATCAGATTGATACTCAAAGAGGCACATTGTGCTAGATACTCTATTCATCCAGAAGCAGCGAAGATGTACCACGATCTGAGTCAGTATTATTGGTGGCTTGGCATGAAGAGAGATGTTTCAGAGTTTGTATCCAGGTGGTTGACATGTCATCAGGTCAAGTGTAAGCACTTGAGGCCAGGTGGAGAGCTTTAGAAGATGCCCATTCCTGAGTGGACGTGGGAGTGTATTGCAATAGACTTTGTAGTTGGCTTTCCTCCTACTGTTGGGGGTTTTGATTCTATTTGGGTAGTGGTAGATCGATAAACCCAGTCTTGCTATTTTATTCTGGTCAAAGTGAAGTATACAACCGAGAGATTGGCCTAACTTTATATCAGTCAAATTGTGAGATTCCATGGGGTCCCGATATCTACTATATCGAGGCTCATTGTTTACTTCGCATTTTTGGAGGGCCTTACATCATGATTTGGGTACTCGTTTGGATTTGAGTACATCTTTACACCCCTAGACTGACAGTCAGTCCGAGAGGACCATTCAGGTATTAGAGGTCATTCTTCAAACCTGTGTTATTGATTTTGGAGCTAGGTGGGATCAGCATTTGGCATTGGCGGAGTTTGCTTATAACTACAGTTACCATTCTAGCATCCAGATGGCTCCTTTTGAGGACTTGTCTGGCCGAAGATGCAAATCGCCCATAGGTTGGTTTGACACGGTAGAGGTAGTGAGTATGGGTGTTGACATATTGAGAGATGATCTTGAGCGAGTGTGATTGATTCAAAATAGATTGGTGACAGCCTAGAGTCACCAAAAGAGTTATGGGATAGATAGGTTTGACCTTTAGAGTTCTTTGTTGGTGACATGGTTTGGTTGAAGATCTCACCTATGAAAAGTGTTATGAGATTTGGGAAGAAAGACAAGCTCAGTCCGAGGTTCATTGGTCCTTTGGAAATTTTGGATAGAGTAGGAGAGGTGGTTGATAGACTTGCCTTGCTACCCAACCTGTCTTTAGTCCATTCTATTTTTCATGTTTTGATATTGCGACGTTACATTTCGAACGAGTCTCATGTGATTTCTATGGATTCAATTGAGTTGAGCCCTAATTTGACCTATGAGGAGCAGTTGGTAGCCATTTTGGACAGGCAGGTGAGGAAGTTAAGGACCAAGGAGATCGCTTTAGTAAAGGTTTAGTGGATCCATAGGCCCAAGAGCGAGGCTACATGGGAGATAGATATGGATATGTGTGCCCGATACCCTCAGTTGTTTGAGCCTTCAAGTATGTCCCTTATCTCATGTTTGAGGGCAAACTTTATTTTTAGTAGTAGATAATGTAATGATCTTGAAAGTCATTTTTGGTATTTTCGACAAAATTACCATTTTGCCCTTCCTAAAAATTATCTTGGATCATTTTTGGATAAGTCTAAAAGTCAGATTTTGAAAATCTTGTAAAACAATTAGAGTTTTGCAAAAGAAAAAGTTTTTAAACACTTAAGTTTGAAAATTTTGAGTTTTGAGGGAGTTTTGAGTTTCGAGTGTCAGAATTAAATTTCGTCAATTCCATTAGCTCCGTAATATCAAAACAGGTCTATGAGAATTTGAAGAATTGAATTTGGAGTTAAAATGAGGTTTTTAGATCCAAAGTTGTATTTTTAGTTGTTTCTAAAGTCAAAGTTTGACTTTAGTCAAAATTCAGAGTTCGAAGGCTCGGATCAAAATTCTAAAAATTTCAGTAGTTCCAAATTGTCAAACTAACGCTAGAAATGGCTTCATTACAATTTTTAGAGCTTCTGAAAATAGTTTGAGTTTTTGGAATCTAAAACTAGTTTAAATGAGTTTTCTCGGGTTTTGAGTCAAGGAGGCCTAAAATTTAAATTTTAATGTTTTCGTTGGATCCGGAGTGTCAAGTTTATCCTAGAAGGACCCTTCATTTGGTTCTCAGGGCTTTCGAGTGTTTTGGTCCCTTTGGCAGTTTTTGATATTGGAAAATGAGACCCATATTAAAATAAAACGACCTTCGGTGGGAATTTTAACTAATCCGTTGAGTCCGAAATGCCATTTTCAATCAGATTTTATATATGGATTATATTTTTTCGACTCCAGATGAGGCCAGAACATCAAAATTAAGTTTGAACAATTGTTAAAAATTAAAAGGCGACGTCAACGTGGCCCAACGAGAAGCTGCCACATGGCAGGCAACTTGCATAAATCTGAAAATTTTCTGGATTTCTCAGAACAAACACCAATCTTCAGGCAACATTTTCTCCCTAATGTTTTATCTGATTTGGGCGATTCAAAAGGCTAATTTGTGTATTTTTTTCGAGAGTAACGCCATGGGAGCTTCAGAAATTGATTTTGATGCACCATTTGAGGTAAATTTTATTGTTTTGCTGATGCATTTTGAATATATTTGAAAAACTTTGACAAGCAATTTCTACCTCATATTAGCTCCATTTTTTAAATGGTTTTCGCCATTGAATTTCTTATCACTTGGGGAACATTTTCATGAATAAATTTCAAGATTCTGATTTTTTTGTGATAAAATTATTAGATCATTTTGCCCTTTTCATTCAAATTTACTAATTTTAGCGTTATTAGATTCGTTATGTGATTGTGATGCTATATTTGAATAGATTTTGAGAATTTGGAGTATCGTAGAAAGGGGAGAGCTTCAGAATTGACGTGATTTGGGACTTTATATAAGGCAAGTCGATTTCTAACCTTTTATTAAGTATGTTTGAACCTTGTATGCCCCTATGTGTAAACATTGAGTACTTTGGAGTAGAGTTGGATCAATGTAGGATTTGATTATGATGTTTGAAATTTGAGCAATTATTCATATGGTGATATTTTTAACTTGTGAGTTATATTGTGGTTATGTATAAATATGAAATTATGAATCATTTGATATGGATATCGAGTGACACTTATTTTGAGATGTGAATGCTATTGAGGTTGTGATGGTATTGAGATATTGCGGGTTTAGCAACACTTGTGGTATTGATTAACTTGTTTTTTACTGATTGAGATATATGATTTTTTTATGGACGTCTTGCATACTTTATTTCCATGAATATGATCACTATGCATTTATTATGTGTTGCTTGGTGATCTAAAGAAAAGAAATGAAAAGTCGAAGGGAAATGGTTCCGACTAGTGAAAAGAAAAGAAAAGAAAAGAAAGAAATGAAATAAAAAGTTGAAAAGAAATGGTTTCGGCTAGATATAAAATGAAAAAGCCGAAGAGAAATGGTTCCGGCTAGATATGAAATGAAATTGCCAAAGGAAAATGGTTCCGGCGGATGCATGGTCTATGTGTGGCCCCCATGGGTTCCGACTAAGGCAGACAACCATGTTTGATCAGTGGATGTGTATCGTAGGACAGACATGCATCACGATTATTTGATATTTCATTGCATTATGCATACTTTATGGTACCCATTCCATCTCATATCATATCCGGTTGATACTATGGTTATTGTTCATGGGATTATACACTTATCATGTTTCTGATTGTGAGTAAGTTCTGAACCCACTTGTATATTTGTGTATTGAGATATTATAGCAGTTGATGATCATTTCTCTATTGTGATGACCTATATGTTATATCGTGTTGGGACTTTTTTGAGTTCAGATTTGTAGTTCGCGCGGATTATGGTTGGGATTTAAGGAGTTACTTGTGTTCTTCATTGTTTTGCCTTAGGTTAGCTCCATTTTGTTGAGTACCTTGTTGTTTGGTGCTCACCCCCCCCCCCCCCTTCCCAGTATATTTTTGTAGGTTGCGAGCCTAGTCCCTTTGGTTAGACTTTTTCTTAGTACAGGATCGAGCTTCCAGATTATTCTTGAGCCAGTTGTTTATGTCTTCAGCAGACCTCGAAGAATTCATTATTATGTTATGTTCTATTTAAGTACTAGACATTTGAGACATTATTATTTTATTCGAGTATTCTGTATTTAGAGGCATGTACATGTGACACCAGTCCTTAGGATAGTTGTAGTGTGTTTTCTTCCGCTTATCTATCTTATTAAACTGTTTATCTTCTGCTTATGTTGCTATTGTTAAGTTGTTGGATTTTTGGGGCTGACTTGCCTTGGTGGGTTAGATGAGTGTCATCACATCCGATTTTCAGGTCGTGACACATATGTGCTTATTTCTTTTGAGCAATATATAATAAAGCTCAAAAGAAAAATTAACATATTAAGGATGTGTTTGGCATGAAGGAAAATATTTTTCTAGAAAATGTTTTCTTGAAAAATAAATTGATTTCTAACTTATTTTCTCATATTTGGCTGGTAAGTGAAAAATATTATTTGAAAAAAAAATTGTGTGCAGAGGGGTGGGGGTGGAGGTGGGAATAGGATAAAAAAAATTTAAATTTAAAATTTAAAATACTTTTTAAAAATAAATTTTTTTAAATTTTTTAAAGAGAGGGAGGGTTTGTAGGGGGTGGGGGTTGGTGGGAGGGTAGGGGTAGGGGTGGGATAAAAATAATAAAACTTTTCAAATTTAAATTGTTTTTAAAAAATAAAATAAAATAAAAATTTATGAGAGGGGGGTTTGTGGATAGGGGTAAAAGGTGGGATAAAAAAATAAATTTTTTTAAATTTAGAATAGTTTTTAGAAATAAGTTTTAATTTTTTTATTGTGGGGCTGGGGTGGGAGTGGTAAGGGTGGGGGGAAATAAAATTTGAAATTTTAAAATATTTTTTTAAAGAATAAACTTTTTTTTTGGAGGGGGTGGGGATGGGGTGGGGATGGGGGAAGGTAGGCCGTTCTAGTTATGGATGGTGTTAAAAAAAATAAACTTTTCAAAATGTGAAATATTTTTCAAAAATAAATTTTTAATTTTTTTTTTAAGGGGAGAGGGGTTGTGGTAGGGATGTGGTAAGAAAACAATATTGTAATGAATGTTTTGAAAAAATATTTTCGTAAGGAATTTTCATTAAAACCGCTACTATTCTTTTAACCAATGAAATAGGGATGAAACCAAAAATTATATTTTCTAACAGAAATTTTCATGGAAAAATTACAGAAATACACAATATTTGGAAACTTAATTACAATTATTCCCTACCATTTAAAAAAAATACTAAATTCCCTTTTTTCGCTATTTCACTGATACGTAACACAGATTTTCGCTATTTCGCTGATACATAACACAGATTTATAAACTATCAGTTAGTTTCACTGATACCTAAAAATATTAAACAACCAATTAATTACTGATACGTTTTTTAATGTTTTTAGTATATTAAACTGATATAGTCTAATTTTTAATAACTGATACACACAGATCATCAATAACCCTAAAATTCGCATTATATCAATGTTGATGTTTATGTATCGACGTTTCTTAAAAAATAAGGAATTTTTAGTAATTTCAGAAAAGTTGGTATATATTAAGATTATGCATGTAAAATATGGGATTTCTATAATTTGCCCAATTTTCATTCACTATTAGTGAAAAAAGCTCCACATGAGAATTTTACGCTTTAGGTACGATAAACATAAAAAAAAAATTGTAATACCATTGAGGCCTTGATACAAGAGAAACTTATATTATATAGTAACAAAGGTGATAATTCAGAAATTGCCTTTCAACACATATTATGATACTCTTCTTATTAAAAATTTTTCTGATTTTGTAGTTATCCTGTCCCGTACCCTAAAAATATAACTATTTGGTTTCTTTTATATTCTTTCCAAGTGATTGATATATTTATTGGATTAACAAAATGTAATTATTTTTTGTATTTAAATAAGGAGAAATTACATATATATATATACAGAAAAGTAAAATGTTTACAAAAAGAGTAGTCCATATTTTATTTACATAAAAAATAGCCCAAAATCACCGAAACTATACATGACTATACAATATGGTTTGTCAAAAGTTATAG
>JBCEWC010004441.1:0-27338 GCA_038996855.1 Solanum aculeatissimum | reverse complement strand
TTGTAGCTCACATAAGTTTGGATGTCAGTTATGGTCACATCCCCTATACTATAAGCATTATGGCATTTCATGCATCAGGAATTTCATGGCATATTGATATACTATCCTTTCCTATATTCTCCTTCTATGTATATGCCCTTGTCATCTAGGTTGGTTGTAGGCTCATGTTCATATGCATTGCACGTCCGCATACTTAGTGCGTTATTATGTACTAACCCATACTCCTTGTCTACATGCTCTAACCATGTGGGGACCGAAGGTGACTTTCATCCCCTGTTAGACGGCTAATCAAGATTCTTGAAGTTATTGCTTGTGGTGAGCCCTATACTCCTAGGGCAACACCCACTTTCATCTACCTTTGTGTTTACTTTATGTCCCTTTACTTTTTGACTTGAGGGTGAGCCCGAAATATGTCGAGGCCCCGTCTTATCTTATTTAGAGGCATTGTTAGACATATCAAACTCTATTGTACTCTATGCAATGTGTTACTTATAATGATATGGCTATCTAGGTTAAGTGATGGTATCTTATATTCTGCTTCCGTTTCCGTTTATGTTATTATGATATGCTTATATTGGGAATGTGCTTATGTGGAAGGTCCCTAACCCTTCTTGCCCCAATAGTTTGAGTCATACTTACCCGCCGTTTAGAACGTAATTGCTATGTGCTATGTGATTTATGCCTATCCCATTCCCGGTAACATCCCCATAGTTTGAGTCCAAAGCACCATAATCCCCTAGACTTATGTGTTATTTGTTTATTATATGCGTTTTTGAACCGATGATGTATGTGATGATGCTATGATGGCTTGATCAAGGACTCTCGGGTTCTCCTTTGCCATTTCACATCTAGGCACTACTCTCGGGTCGTGACAAAAATAGTATCATATACCTAGGTTTGTAAATGATCCTCAGAGTCCAACATGCCGCATCAATTAGAGTCTTGATCATGGGTGTGATGCACGCCATACCTATGAACAAGAGGCTATGACGATGTTTTAGGAATTTTCTCACTTTATTGTCCCCTCATGTCGTGTTGTGAGCTATTATAAAAGATTTCCTGAAATATGGTATTCTTGTTGCTCTTTCAGAAGATGCCTCCCAAAAGAGCTCCCCTTCCCAGATAAGCTCTTATCTATGAGGAACAAGCCCCTCGTGAGCCTGTGGAGGAACAAGTGACTCACACCAAATTTAGGAATATGGTGTCTATGTTAGCTCAAGTTTGGCTAACCAAGCCCGGCCAACAAACCTCACGAATGGTGGCACTCCAGATTCTAGGGTGAGGGACTTCACCCGGATAAATCCTTCAGAGTTCTTTGGTTCAAAGGTTGATGAGGATGCCCAAGAGTTCATTAATGAGTTCACAAAGGTGTTGACTATTAAGGGTGTTAGTTATGAGGAGAGGGTTGAGTTAGTTGTATATCAGTTGAAGGATGTGGTTCAAGTGTGGTACAATCAGTGGTTAATGGAAAGGACTGAAGATATTAAGGTTGGTTGGGAAGAGTTCAAGATGGCTTTTCTAGATTGTTTCTTCCCTCTTGACCATCGGGAAGCCAAGATGACTAAATTCATTAATCTCAAGTAAGGTAGCATGACTATGAGGGACTATTCTCTCAAATTCACTAAGCTTTCAAAGTATGCTCCTATGCTAGTAGTTGATCCCCGTGCAAGAATGCACAAGTTCATTTTGAGAGTTTCTGACTTGGTGGTGAAAAACTATTGTACCGCTATGCTCATTAGGGACATGGATATCTCCCGGCTCATGACCTATGTTGAACAAATTGAGGCTGACAAGCTCAAGGAGCGAAATGTGAACGACTCTAAGAGAACCCAGTATGATGGTGGGTTCTCCAACTCTAAGGGTAATGGCGGATTTGGTCAATTCCAACAAGCCCAAGGTTTGAATGTGAGGTTTGCTAACCCAAGAGTGCCTCCTCCTAAGTTACAAGTTGGGGGTGGTCCACGAATTTCCTGGTGTGACCAGTGTGGGAAGAACCATTTAGGTGATTGTAGGGGAGCTTCAGGTGCTTGCTTTCGGTGTGGAGGCTTGGACCACAAGATTTCTGACTGTCCAAGGGGTTCAAAGAAAGATCAAGTAAGCCCCGATGGTCAAGGGCAGCTGAAGGCTCAGATTGTTGGTGCTCCCAGAAACAACAGGTTTTATGCTCTTCATGCCCGACAAAAGATGGAGAAAGTTCCAGACGTCGTGACTGGTATGTTAAGATTCTTTAATTTTGATGCTTATGCTTTACTTAATCCGGGTGCAAATTTATCTTTCGTGACTCCTCTGTTTACTGTTAAATTTGGTTTGAGTCTCGAAATTCTGAGGAAACCTTATTCATTATATACCCCCATGGGTGATTCTATTATTGCCCGGAAGGTGTATTGGTATTGTCTTGTTTTTGTGTTGCATAAAGTTTTCTCCGGTGATCTCGTAGAGCTTGAGATGTATGACTTTGATGTTATTCTTGGGATGGATTGGTTGAATGCCTCATATGCCACAGTTGATTGTACAACTAGACTAGTCAAGTTCCAAGTTCCTAATGAGCCTGTGTTGGAAAGGAAGGGTAGTGATTCTGTGGTTAGGGGTCGTTTTATTTCTTACCTCAAAGCCCGGAGAATGATTTGTAAGGGGTGTATCTACCATATTGTGTGGGTTAGAGATGTGAAGTGTGAGTCATCTACTATTGAATCGGTTCCAATGGTCAATGCGTTTCTCGATATGTTTCCCGAAGACTTGCCCGACATTTCTCCTGATAGAGAAGTGGATTTTGGCATAGATCTCCTTCCGGATACTCAACCTATTTCCATTCCTCCTTACCGTATGGCTCCGGCCGAACTAAAAGAGTTGAAGAAACAGTTGAAGGACTTGTTGGAGAAGGGATACATTAGACCAAGTACTTTACCTTGGGGATCAACCATATTGTTTGTAAGAAAGAAGAATGGTTCACTTCAAATGTGTACTGATTATCGACAGTTGAATAAGGTGACCATCAAGAATAGGTACTCGTTGCTAAGAATTGATGACTTGTTTGATCAACTCCAAGGGGATACTCATTTCTCTAAAATAGATCTTCGTTCGGGTTACCATCAGTTGAAGGTAAGGGAGTGTGATATTCCTAAGATGGTCTTTTGGACTCGTTATGGCAAATTTATGGTGATATCATTTGGTTTGACCAATTCTCTGGAGGTGTTTATAGATCTTATGAATCGGGTATTTAAGCCATTCCTTGACAGTTTTGTGGTGTTGTTCATCGATGACATCCTGATCTACTGTCGAAGTGAGAGGGAGCATAGGGATCACTTGAGATTTGTGCTTCAAACTTTGAGGGAGAAGCAATTGTTTGCCAAGTTTAGCAAGTGTTAATTTTGGTTGGGAGAAGTTGCATTTCTTGGTCATGTGATGTTCGGTGAAGTTGTAGCCTCTTAAAGATACCTTGCCAACCCCTTGGTGAAACATCGAATCCTCTCAAACTCAGTAGGGATGTTGGACAAGGCATAGCTAGATAATGAATGGAATCTAGCCTCATAATTTGAAACTGACATGGAACCTTGCTGGAATCTATCAAACTCATCCCTGTGGTTGTCTCGTAGGCTATATGGAATGAACCTCTCCAAGAATACCCCTATAAACTACTCCCATGTCATGATTAGAGATCCAATAGGTCAATAAGCCAACACTGACCTCCACCACTCCTTGGCTAGGTCAGGAACTGGCAAGAGGTATAAGTAACTCCATGCAACTCCAAAATGGACAAATTACATGGCTAATCCTAATATTATGGCAAGAAATCATAAGCTCTATCACCAAGGGTACCATAAAATATCAAGGGACACAAATGTACAAATTGCTCGAAATTCTTCTGCTCAGCAGTGGACGTGGATGGACTAGCAGATAAAGGAGGCACCATAAATAAGGGTGTTACAACAGATGAAGCAATAGCCAAACTCGGTCGAGATGTCTGAGGAAAAATCATAGAAGACATAGAAGAATCCATTAGGGATGAAGAAGGACCAACATAGGTCATGACTAGCTCAATAGGAGAAAACAATAAGCCAGTTGATGCAATGGAAACAGGCACATCAATAGTAGATAGGTGGGAGGTGCTCCCTCTAATCTAGAAAATACCCTCAAAAGCAACTCCTGAACCTAGGATGTAGCATCTACGACTGAGGATGGTGGAATAGGGTCTATAGACCCCTCTGGCTCATAAGCAGGCTCTAGAGAAGTTGATCTAGTCTGTCCTCTGGGCGGAGCTCCCCCTTTAACATGCCTTAGGTCCCTGACCCTATCACGAGCTCTACCTCGACTACAAGTGGGAGCCACATCAATAGGCTCGGTTTCACCCACTGATCGTTGGGATCTAGTCATCGGCATCTACGCAAAAAGAGTAGAACAGATACTTTCAAATTATATGATATGAAAAAATACACGAATAGAAGAAAAACATGAAAGTGTTTTGTATCAAGTATCTCGTAGTCTCCTGAAGATAGGTATAGTCATTTACATACTGATCTATGAGACACTACTATACACTTTGCTCCTGATTCACGAGCCCAACGAACCTAAAGCTCTAATACCAAACTTGTCATGACCTAAAATAGTATCATCACTAAAGAAGAATGAAATAAAGCAAAAACGAACACAACATAATATAATAAGCCCAAAACCTGGAGTCATGAGTACAAGAGCATCTAAATAGTGTGGAAGGGTACATAAAACTATTTTAAAATGAAGTACAAAGTTGTTACATAATATCTGATACAAAGTATGAAAGGACATAATAAGGAAATCTCAAAGATCCATGATGACTCAAAGTTTGAACCACACTTGTAACATCTAGATGGATGCAGAAAGTATCAACTAGAGTGAGTAAACTATCTTGTACGGGTCCCTGTTCTTGATATATACGGAGGAAACAAAGTAGGAGTGAATACATTAAAATGTACCTAGTAGGTTTATGTAACAACCCAAATATTTTCAAAAACTCCTTATGGTTGGTCTTATATGATGTACTACTGGTCATGGTTGAGTTTTGGTATCCACGGGTTGAGTTTAAGTGGTCGAACACAAAACGGGTTTGTTGGTGGCCCAGAGAGATCGTTCGAGCAGTGTACTTCAAACTGTCATAAATTTTGATTTGGGTAAAATCGTGTGGGTTACATATATCAAATTAAATCTATTTGAGTTAGCTTCGCAATGCAATTGGTTTCACTCGATTCTGAGTTCGGATGAGGATGTTATGGCCCAAACAGTGGGACTGCCTGAAATTTGGAAGACATTGGAGATAGGCTCTGAAAAGTGACCAAGGGTAGGGTCATGGTCCATGAAACTTATCACGGTCCGTGTGGGGTGTCGTGTGGGGGTCCAGTGAGCTAGGGGTGGCCAGGAACCACCCATGAGCCAAGTCATAAGCCACGGACCACTAAACAGTCTGTGTGCACTTTGACGGCTCGTGGACGGTCCCGTCAAGTGGGACAGAGGCTTGTCCAGGCTGTGGTTAGCCTATATGGCTAAGAAAGGGGTCACGGGATAGGGGTATAGTCTGTGCATCTTCAAACAGCCCATCAAGATTGCCCGTCAAGTGTTCTAGAAAGTCCTCCGAGAGTTCGCATTGGAAATTTGGCTAAGTACTTTTTGATGGAGCCTTTGGACGGTCCGTGTGACCAGTACACGATCACTGCTACAATCGTGTGACTCTGTTTAGTTTTGAAAAGTTACATTTTATTAATGGAAATGTCGTGATTTAATATTTCCTTAAGCCCCTTTTTGGTATTCTAAGGTCTCCTAAACCCCTAAATCATTCCCCAAAACCTCATTCATCCATTAAAACTCTCCTACACTCACTTTGGAAATTCTAAAACCCTTTTGGCCTCCATTGAAGAAAGCTTGGAGAATTTGGGGAAGACAACCTTGACCAAGTTTGACTTTGTAATTTGTTGGTGCAATTAAGGTATGTAGGACTTGATTCAAGGATCTCTTTAATCCTTGAAGACCCAAGAACCCTAACCCTTTAAATCATGAATTTTAGTTTCTTTAAGTTATGGGTTCTTAAGTTTTAATGCAAATTTCTTGTTGGGACTTGAGTGCTGTAGTTTTTAGGTGATTTAAACATGATTTTGATCTTGAATTCATGATTGTACATTGAAACCCTTATTGATCAACTTGTATGTCCCTTTACATGATTTCATTAAGCATGGGTAACTTGAACTATGACTTATTTATGGATTTCTATATGATTTATGATGAAATGTCTTTCAAATTGTGAAATAAAGTCTTGATTCCATTGCCCATGTTCTTGTATCTCATTCATGGCAATTACATGGTTATTGTTCCTATGGAAACATTGATGAAAACTCTTTGTCCCTATAGGACCAATGATGAAACTCTTGAAACTCATGATTTGAAACTATTGTTCCTTTGGAACCCATGATTTGAAACCCTAGATTTGTGATCACATAGTCCCTTGAAATGTTTTAAATGTAACCTTTCCGAAATGGGTGTGGTTTCCCATAAGGAAGGAGGATTGGGCTCTTTGAGCATTTTGGGTGCTTGCACCATATTGACATGTCTTGATTGCTTGTTATGACAAGCCCTTGTATATGGAGCTACTCTTTTGCATGAAGCATGACATGAAGGTTGATTTGGCTTTTAGCCCCATGATACATGGTTTTGGAATTTTGGTAAAACTCTTGACAAGTATGCATGAAGTATTTGAAAGTATATTTGGCTCCCAAGCCCATGATGCATGACTTGAAGTTTAAGTGTCAAGTTTTCATTTCTAAGCATGCATGCATATATATATATATATATATATATATATATATGTATAAGTATTCTTGTGGGATATGGCTTAGTACCGATAAGGATTGGAGTAGTAAGTGGGCTATCCCCAAGGGTCCCACTCGTTTCCCGAAACCATGAGCCTACATGGGTTTCTACCAAAATCGGTGTTATTTTCCGAAAGGTATGCCTTGATACCGACATGGGTATTATTTCCCGTAAGGTATACCATGATATGATATGTTATGCTTTGTCTTGCAATCCTCCGAAATGGGTATTGTTTCCCGTAAGGTAGGTGGCCATCCTCCAACATGGGTAGTGTTTCCCGTAAGGTGTGATATAGATTACCCTTGGCAAGTAATCTTCTCTTACCCAATGAGAGGTCGCATTGGGGCCGGTTCATGTTGTAGCTCACATGGATTTGTGATGTCGGTTATGGTTCCATCCCCTCTATACTACGCATTATGGCATTCATGCATCATGACTCACATGGCATCTTGATATATATATATATATATATATATTGTCCCTTCCTATATTAATTTCTCTATATGTGCCCTTGTCATGTAGGTTGTCATAGGCTCATGAGCACATTCATGTGAATGCCCGCATACTTAGTGCTTAATTGTGCCAACTCATATTTCTTTCTACATATTCTAACCATGTAGGTGCCGGTGACGACTTTCATATTCCACCGAACGACGTGTGATCATTCTTGAAGATTTGCACTAGTGGTGAGCCCTTTTGTTCAAGGGCAATAGCCATTTACCATCCACCTAGTTTTATTATGTCGCTTATTTCATTTATGTATTGAGGGTGATTCTCAAACTATATCGAGGCCCAGTTTCATCTATGTAGAGGCTTATGGACAAACTCTAAACTCTTGTACTCTGACTTGAATGTTGAATGTTATGTTTATGGAAGCTTTGTTTATTATTCTTAATTATGAGGACATTTATTATTCTTATGATATGAATGTTGGGGATTTGAATGACTATGTGCTTATGTGGTAAGTCCCATAATCCAGTGTGCCCTCATAATTGGATTACCATTTTCAGTTCCCTTAGAGATTATTGTTATGTGCTATTTGAACTCATGTTTATCCCATTCCCAGAAATATCCCCATAGCTTGAGTCCCAAGTCCTGAATTCCTTACAATTTATATGTTATGTGTTTATTTTCCGTGCTTCCGAACCGATGATGAGTGTAACGATGCTATGATGGCTTGATCGAGGACTTTCGGGTTCTCCTTCGCCAGGTCACATCTAGGCCCCCTATCAGGGTCGTGACAACCAGGAATGGGATAAGCATGAATCACATAACACATAGCAATTATGTTTTAAGGGGTGAGTAAGTATGACTCAAGCTGTGGGAGCAAGAAGGGGTCAGGGACCTTCCACATAAGCACATTCCCATCCATCAAACATAATAACATAAGCAAAAGAATAATGAAAATGTAAGTGGTCATAACAAAGCATAGATAGTCATAACATCTCAAATAAGCACATAGTACGGCATACAATAGAATCCAATATGTCCAACAATGACTCTATATAAAATAAGACAGGGCCTCGGCATAACCCAAGCTCACTCTCAAGTCACAAGATAGGTAAGACATAATAAAACATAAGCTAGAGGGAGGTGGGTTTTGACCTTGGAGTATAGGGCTCACCACAAGCAACCAGTCCGAGATCTCAACTAAGCGTCCAACGGTGGATGAATATTGTCTCTGGTCCCTACATAGTTAGATCATGTAGAAAAAGAGTATAGGTTAGCACATATAATGCACTAAGTATGCGGGCATGCCATGCACACGAACATGAGCCTACTACAAAGCTAGATGGCGACGACACATATATGTATAGAAAGAATATATATATATATAATCAAGGAAAAGTATTATACCAATATGCCATGAAGTTCCATGATGCATGAATGCCAACCTACATATTCATAGTGGGGATGTGACCTCTACCAACAACAAAAGAGACCAAGCGAACTACTACTTGGAATTGGACTACTTTCCATGTAGATCCCAAGCCACCCTAAAATGTGAGGTAACATAACAAATCATCCCATCTTGGGAGAATTCCCATGTTGGCACATGGTTTGACGGAAAGGAGTGTGGACTCTTGGAGATAGTCCACCCCGACTCCAATCTCTTGGTACTAAGTCTCATCCCACGTAAATACATATACATATAAGAGCTTTCAAAACAAAGGTTTCAATACTTCAAGTCAAAGCAATGCGAAGTTGGCTAAAAAGCCCAAATCATATTTAAAGTCTTTCCATAATTAGGCTAAAAAGCCAAACAAGAGTTTCAATAATCATATCCAAAGAATAATGCATAGGAATAGCTCATTCTAACATAACAATATGGTGTAAAACACCCAAGATGCTCATAGAACCATATCAAGACAAGATGTGATCACATTCTAGCCAATTTTCATGTCTTACCAAATTCAAGTCAAGTCAAGTCAAGAGGGTCAAAGTCCTTACCAAGAGTTTCATCAAGTCAAGCCTTTCATGCTCATGAATGCAATGCATGAATGATCTATGAATAGCATGGGCAATTGAGTTCAACATTTAAATCATTTTAACAAAATAGAATCATACTCAAAACATAATGAAATCACCAATTAAAAGCATAATTCATACTACCCATAATTAAATTGAAGCACAAAGAGAACATGCATTTTTGAATATTTATAAAATCAATGGAATTCAACAATTAGGGGCTTAATTCACTTTGAAATTAACATTTAAATACAGCCCACAACTCAATTGAATTAAATCATTCATAATCTAAAAGACCCATTTACAAAGTAAGCCTAATTTCATAAAAATTAAAGAAGAAGAGCTTTGGGTCTTCATGGTTGAAAGAAAAACCATGAATCAATCCCACATACCTTGATAAATCAAGAAGAACAAGAAGAATTGATGAAGAATGGAGCCTTCCCTTGATTCCCATGCTTTGTCTCCAATGGAACGTTGAGAGCAATTGAGAGAAATTGATAGGATTTGAATTGAATGAGAGCGACAAAGGTTAAATAAGAAGTTTAGGAGGGTTTAAAAATGCTAAAATGACCTTAGGATTAGTTAAAAAATTACCATTAATCCATTATTGAAATGAGGAAGAAAACTAGAATTGTCACTGATGAAGGCCACTACACGGACGTGTAGTGACTCACGGTCGGTGAGCCCTGCAGTGAGGTCTCACTTGATGACGAGCTTCAATTTAGCAACGGATATGAAAATTTAAAACATCACCCACACGGTCAACTACATAGACCGTGAGGGTCCACACAGTCCGTGAGCCTCTCATGAAACTACACTTAGAACGAAACCTTCCCATGAACATTCCATACTTAGAAATAATCTCTTCTCGCAACCCTACAGCTAGTCGCATTAACTGTGAGGCTTCACACGGATCGTAAGGTGGTCCGTGGAGCCTCTCTTGGCTCAGAGCCTTGGCTGCTTACTGGAACACCACACATACCCATTCACGGGTCTTGAGCCTCCACACAGCCCGTGAACCCCACCGTCCAGATGACACAATCTCTAGAATATTAACCTTATACATAGAATTGATCTGTAGGCCAATGACAACCCAAAACACTTTACCACTCCTCGTGAGAGGTCACACGGCCTACCCCACTATCACGATCCAAGTGTAGGGCCTAGATGTGACATGGAGAAGGAGAAACCGAGGGTCCTCGATCAATCCATCATAGCATCATCACACACATCATCGATTCGAAAGCGCGTATAATAAATAAATAGCACATAAGTCTAGAGGATTCTGGAGCTTTGGACTCAAGCTATGGGTATGTTCCCGGGAATGGGATAGCATAAATCACATAGCATATAGCAATTACATTCTAAGGGGCAGGTAAGTATGACTCAAGCTATGGGGGCAAGTAGGGTTAGGGACTTTCCATATAAGCACATTCCCAAGCCAAACATATCATAATAGCATAAGCAAAAACGGAAACATAACAAAAGATAGCATCACTTAACATAGATAGCCTTATCATTACAAGTATCATATAGAAAAACATTCAATATAGTCGATATGTCCAACAATGCCTCTACATAAGATGAGACGGGGCCTAGACATATTCCGGGCTCACCCTTAAGCAATAAAGTAAAGGAACATAAAGTAAAGACAAGGTAGATGAAGGTGGGTGTTTCCCATGGAGTATAGGGCTCCCCACAAGCAATAACTTCAAGAGTCTTGATCTAGCCTTCGAACGGAGGATGAAAGTCAACTTTGGTCCCTACATGATTAAAGCATGTAGACAAAAAGTATGGGTTAGCACATAATAATGCACTAAGTATGCAGGCATACAATGCATATGAACATGAACCTACAACCAACTATATGACAAGGGCACATACATAGAAGGAATATTATAGGAAGGGGTAGTATACCAAGATGCCATGAAATTCATGATGCATGAAATGCCATAATGCTTATAGTATAGAGGATGTGACCATAAACGACATCCAAACTAATGTGAGCCACAACATGAATTCGCCCGATGAAGCCTCCCATTGGATCGGAGAATATTACTTGCCAAAGGTAATCTACACCACATCTTACGACCTAGTCATTTTTGTACGATGGCCACCTTCCTTACGACTCGGTCATTTCGGAAGGATTTACATAATATGTCATTTCATATCATATCATAGCATACCTTATGGGCCTCCTATTTTGGTAGCATAACCTATGTTGGCACATAGTTTCGGAAAAGGTGTGGGACCCTTGGGGATAGCCCACTTACTACTTCAATCCTTCTTAGTACTAAGTCGTCATCCAACAAGAATACATATACATATACTTGCTTTTAAAATGGAATGGAAACACTTGACATCATAATCATGCATACTTAGGCTTAAAGGCCAAATCACTTTCTTTACTTTCATGCATACTTGGTCAAAGGTCAAACACATTTCATAATCATGCTTCATTAGGCTAAAAAAACAAATACACTTTCATGTCAAACTTCATACATAGGAGTAGCTCCATACTTGTCATATCATATTGGTGTAAACACCCATGGTTGCTCAAAGATCCATATCATAGATATTATGTGATCACATTCTTGTCATAACCCATACTTGATAAAAATCATAGTTATAAATATATTGGGACTTAGCCCACATCATAACTTCCTTCAAATCCATGTTCATGCATGCAAATGCCATGATTGATGATAAGAATAGCATGGGTACTAGAATTCATAATTTAAATCCAAATCAAGGAGAACCCATAAGAAAACCATAATAAAATCAACAATTAAACTTCAATTTAACATTTACCCATGGATAATTTAAATAGTAAGGGGACATGCATACTTGCACCATCTTGAATCAAAGTAATTCATCAAATAGGGGCTTAACTAATCTTAAATTCATTACATAATAACTGCCCACACTTCAATTGTAATAAATCATCCTTAAATTAAAATACCCATTTAAACAATATCATAATTTCTTCAAAATTGAGAAAAGATTTTTGGGTCTTCATGTTTGGAAGAGAAACCATGAATCAAACCCACATACCTTGAATTTAACAAGAAGATTGAGAAGATGCTGATGAAGAATTGAATTTTCCCAACTTCAAGCTTGGTCTTCGATGGAGAATGAGAGAATTTGGGAGATGAATTTGAAGGCTTGAATGAATAAAAGGGGATTAAGGTTAGATTTAGGGGTTTTAGGAAAACTTAAGAAGGCTAAAACGGCCCTAGGAATAATTAAAATTAACCAATTAACCATTAATGAAATGGAGCAATTAAGTGAAATAGTCACTGACGAAAGAACCCACATGGTCCGTGTAACCCACCATGTGACTTCACTTGGTTTGTGCCTTGGCTTAAAATCTAGGACAACTTTCTGGATCACCTCACGACAGGACTCACAGTCCATTAAGTTGCACACAGACCGTACACTGGTCCGTGGAGCCTCACTTAGCCCGGAGTCCTGACCTTGGGGTCTCATGCGTTTCTGGACCACTCCACAGAGGCCTTCACGGACCATGAGGAATCACACAGACCGTGAGGTGGTACGTGGAGCCTTAATTGGTTCCGTCCTTGGTCCATCACCTAGCCCCACTTTCTGGATCAACCCACGGATTCCCTCATGGGTCATGAGCCTTCCCACAGCTCGTGACCCCTCCCGTGTAGCCCTGTCTTAGCCACTTTGTCCCTCCCTTTCCATAACACTTCCATACATGAGCAATCTCACTGTAAAAGCCATAGCTTCCACATCTGAACTCCAAATTAGGTGAAACCAATTGCGTTGCGAAGGCAACTTGAAGAGCTTTGTTTTTATAGGTTATAGTCCACATAGTTCACCTCGTACCGAGATATATAACCCTTCAAATTCAGTCATCCTACACGGTTTCATATAAAACTCTTCCAACATGATTTCTTTGAATATGGCATCTTAAATAGAACTCTTAGTTATCACTACACAGCCATAACAAGATCAAAACGGACCTTGATCCACTAGTACAAAGTTTGAAAATATTTGGGTCGTTATATCATCTCACCCTTGGGAACATTCGTCCTCGAATAAGCTAGAGCATGACTTAAGGAAATCAATCAAGCAAGAAACATTTTCATCATAACTTATAAAGGATCATGCATCATTTTCAAAGCCATTTAAAATTCATGTCAAAATATCATTCAAATCATTTTCGTGCTCATGTATGCATGCAATGTCATGAAACACAAGAATTTAAAGAATTAGGACCATTAGAAAGGATAGAACCTAGTACCTTAGGCTTGAGTAGATTGGAAAAGATAGGGGTATCGCTCCATCATGTCCGCCTCCACTTCCCATGTAGGACTTTCCACTTGTTGGCTCCTCCAAAGCACCTTAACCGAAGCCAACTCCTTGTTGCAAAGCCGCTTCACTTGCCTATCCAAAATTTCAACCGGTACCTCTTCATAAGTCAAATTCTCCTCAACTGTCACACCCTCCAAAGGTGCAATTTTTGTAGGGTCACTAACCAATTTCCTCAACATCGAAACATAGAACACCGGATGAATAGAGCTCATCTCCGGAGGCAAATCCAACCTATAAGCCACATTGCCAACCCACTCAACAACTTCATATGGTCTGACGTACCGAGGGCTCAACTTTCCCTTTTTACCAAATTGCATGATGCCTTTCATAGGAGATACCTTCACATAAACCCAATCACCTACATGGAATTTGAGATCCCTCTTCCTAACATCCGAATAGGACTTTTGGCGACTTTGAGCTGTTCTCAATCTCTCCCTAATCAACTTTACCTTTTCTATGGCCTCAACCACCAAATCCAGGCCCAATAATGCCCTCTCACCTACCTCAAACCAACCGACCGGGGACCTATACCTTCTTCCATACAAAGCTTCGAACGGAGCCATACCAATGCTAGAATGGAAGCTATTATTATAGGCAAACTCAATAAGTGGTAGATTATCATTCCAATTTCCTTTGAACTCCAACACACAAGCCCTTAACATGTCCTCCAAGGTTTGAATCGTCCTCTCGGCTTGTCCATCGGTTTAGGGATGAAAAGTCATCCTCACTTTGACCTTAGTACCAAATCACTTTTGAAATGACCTCCAAAAATAATAAGTAAATTGAGTACCAAGATCCGATATAATAAACCTCGGTACACCATACAACCTCACCAATTCCTGAATGCACAATTTAGCAAACTCCTCGGCACCGGGCCTTTGATGTTCAACTTTAACTTGTTGGCAATTCAGACATTCCAACACAAACTTGGTTATGTCCTTCTTCATGCCATGCCACCAATACAACTCTCTCAAGTCTCGATGCATCTTAGTGGATCCCAGATGAATAGAATATTAGGAATTCTGAGCTTCACTCATGATAGTCTCCTTTAGGTTGTCAACATCCGGAACACATAATCGATTTTGGTACCATAGCACACCATCTCCCCCTTGGGACAAAACCTCCACCTTCCCTTAGGCAACCAATTTCTTTAACTCCACCAAGGAAAGATCTAAGTCTTGTTTTGCCTTAACATCCATCACCACCGAAGACTCGGATCGACCTTGACCAAAGATACTGCCATTTTTTGAGTCGGCCAACCTAACACCTAACCTAGCCAACCAATGTACATCCTTCACTGTCTCCTTCTTCCCTTTATCCACATGCGACACACATCCCATAGATAGCCTACTAAGGGAATCTGCCACAACATTCGCCTTGCCGGGATGATAAAGATCACTCATGTCGTAATCCTTGAGAAGTTACAACTATCTCCTTTGTCTTAAGTTAAGACCCCTTTGGGTGAACACATATTGCAAACTCTTCTGATTGGTGAATACATCCACATGAACCCCAAATAGATAATGTCTCCAAATCTTCAAAGCAAATACCACCGCCGCCAATTCAAGGTCATGAGTATCTTTCTCCAACAAGTCTTTCAACTGATCCTTCAACTTCTTTAGTTCTACCGAAGCCATACGATAAGGAGGAATAGAAATAGGTTGAGTATCTGGAAGAAGATCTATACAAAATCCACTTCTCTATCGGGAGGAATGTTGGGCAAGTCTTCAAAAAACTCATTAACCACCGGAACTGATTCAAGCATAGGTGGCTCGCCCTCCACGTCTCTAACCATTACAATATGGTAGATACACATCTCACAAATCATCCTTCAGGCTTTGAGGTAGGAAATAAACCTACCCCTAACCACAAAATCACTACCCTTCCATTCTAACACCGGTTCATTAAAAACTTGAAATTTGATATGTCTAGTCCTACAATCTACCGAGGTATATGAGGCATGCAACCAATCCATCTCAAGAATGACATCAAAGTCATACATCTCAAGCTCTACATGATCACTCGGGAACACTTTATGCAAAATAGAAACAAGACAACACCGATACACTTTTCGAGCAATGATAGATTCACCCACGGGAGTATACACCGAATAAGGTTCCCTCAGAGCTTCAGGGATCAAACCAAACTTAACAGCCAACAGAGGAGTCACAAAAGATAAATCTGCACTGGGATCAAGTAAAGCATATACATCAAAATCAAAGACTTTTAACATACCAGTCACGACGTCCAGAGCTTCCTCCACCTCCTGTCGTACATGAAGAGCATAGAACCTGTTGTTCCTTGGAGCCCCAACAACCTGAGCCTTTGGCTGTCCTTGACTACCAGGGGCCACATGATCTTTCTTTGCACCCGTTGGACAGCCATAAATCTTGTGATCTAAACCACCACATCCAAAGCAAGAACACGAAGCTCTCCTACAATCACCCACATGATTTTTCCCACACTGGTCACATCGGAAAATTAGTAGACCACCCCCAATTCGTAACTTAGGAGGAGGAATCCTTGGGTTAGCAAACCTCACATTTGAGCCTTTGCCCTATTGGAAATGACCAAATCCGCCACCACTCTTAGAGTTAGAGAACCCACCATCATACCGAGCTCTCTTAAAGTCGTTCACCCTTCGCTCATTGAGCTTCTCACCCTCAATTTGTTCAGTGTAGGTCATGAGCTGGGAGATATCCATGTCTGTAATGAGCATAGCGGTGCGACATTCTTTCACCACCAAGTCAGAAACACCCAAAATAAACTTATGCATTATTGCACGAGGATCATCTACTAGCATAGGAGCATACTTTGAGAGCTTAGTGAATTTGAGAGAATAGTCCCTCACGGTCATGCTACCTTGCTTGAGGTTGATAAATTCGGTCATTTTGGCTTCCCGAAGTTCAAGAGGGAAGAAACGGTCTAGAAAAGCAGACTTGAATTCCTTCCAATCAACCTTAACATCTTTCATTTTCTCCACCAACCACTTATTGTACCACACTTGAGCTACATCTTTTAATTGGCAGGCAACCAATTCGGCCTTCTCCTCGGAACTGACACCCATAATAGTTAACACCTTCGTGAGCTCATCAATGAACTCTTGGGCATCCTCATCACTCTTTGAACCAAAGACTTTCGGAGGGTTCATCCGGGTGAAGTCCCTCACCCTAGAAGCTGGAGTGACACCATTCATGGGATTAGTTGTCCGGGCTTGATTAGCTACCACCTGAGCCAACATAGACACCACATTTCTAAACTCAGCGTGAGTCACGGTTTTCTCCACAGGCTCACGAGGGGCTTGTTCCTCATGGACAGGAGCCTGTCTAGGAAGGGGAGTTCTTCTGGGAGACATCTTCTGAAAGAGCAACAAGAATACCCTATTTCAGGAAAATCTTTCATAGCAGCTCAAAGCACGACATAAGGGGACAATGAAGTGAGAAAATTCCTAAAACATCATCATAGCCCCTCGCACATTGGTATGTCGCGAATCACACCCATGAACAAGGCTCTAAATGATGTGGCATGTCAGACTTCGAGGATCATTTACAAACCTAGTGCTTTGATACTATCTTTGTTACGACCCGAGAGTAGGACCTAGATGTGAAATGGAGAAGGAGAACCCGAGAGTCCTCGATCAATCCATCATAGCATCATCACACACATCATCGGTTCAGAAGCGCTTAATATAAATAAATAACACATAAGTCTAGGGGATTCCGAGGGTTTGGACTCAAGCTATGGGGATGTTGCTGGGAATGGGATAAACATGAATCACATAGCATATAGTAATTACGTTCTAAGGGGCGGGTAAGTATGACTCAAGTTATGGGGGCAAGCAGGGTTAGGGACTTTCCACATAAGCACATTCCCAAGCCAATCATGTCATAATAGCATAAGCGAAAATGGAAACATAACATAAGATACTATTGCTTAACATAAGTAGTCATATCATTACAAATATCACATAAAACAACTTTCAATAGAGTCGATATGTCCAACAATGCCTCTACATAGGATAATACGGGGCCTCAACATGATCCGGGCTCACCCTCAAGTCATAAAGTAAAGAAACATAAATAATTACATAGGTAGATGAAATGGGATATTGCCCTTGGAACATAGGGATCACCACAAGCAATACTTCAAATCTTAGCTAGACATCTAACGGTGGAAGGAAATCGTCTTCGATCCCTACATGGTTAGAACATGTAGACAAAGAGTATGGGTTAGCACATAATAAAGTACTAAGTATGTGGGCATGCAATGCATATGAACATGAACCTACAACCAACTATATGACAAAGGGCACATACATAGAGGGAAAATTATAGGAAGGGGTAGTATACCAAGATGCCATGAAATCCATGATGCATCCTAGGCCTAATTCCATCGATGAATCATTCGAGAACGAATTTCGCGAGACTAATCTGGAAATGCCATAATGCTTATAGTATAAAGGGATGTGACCATAACCGACATCCAAACTTATGTGAGCTACAAAATGAACTTGCCCAATGAGGCCTCCCATCGGATCGAAGAATATTACTTGCCAAGGTAATCTACACCACACCTTACGACCCGGTCATTTCGGTGTGATGGCCACCTTCCTTATGATCTAATTATTTTGGAAGGATTTACATATCATATCATATCATATCATATCATATCATACATATCATATCATATCATATCATATCATATCATATCATATCATATCATATCATATCATATCATATCATATCATATCATAGCATACCTTATGGGCCTCCCATTTTAGTAGCATAACCTATGTTGGCACATAGTTTCGGGAAAGGAGTAAGACCCTTGAGGATAGCCCACTTACTACTCCAATCCTTCTCGGTACTAAGTCGTCATCCCACAAGAATACATATACATATACATGCTTTCAAAATGGAACAGAAACACTTGATATCATAATCATGCATACTTAGGCATAAAGGCCAAATCACTTGCTTTACTTTCATGCATACTTGGTCAAAGGTCAAACACATTTCATAATCATGCTTCATTGGGCTAAAACGCCAAATACACTTTCATGTCAAACTTCATGCATAAGAGTAGCTCTATACTTGTCATATCATTTCATATCATATTGGTGTAAACACCCATAGTTTCTCAAAGAGCCATATCATAGATATTATGTGATCACATTCTTGTCATAACCCATACTTGATCAAAATCATAGTAATAAACATATTTGGGACTTAGCCCACATCATAACCTTCATAAATCCATGTTCATGCATGCATATGCCATGATTGATGATGAAAGTAGCATGGGCAATTGGAATTCATAAATTAAATCTAATTTAAGAAGTATCCATATGAAATTCAAAGATAAATCAACAATTAAAACTCAATCATCATTACCCATGCATAATCTTAAAGCTTAAAAGGACATGCATACTTGTACCATCTTAAATCAAAGTAATTCATCAAATAGGGGCTTAATTCATCTCAAATTCATTAAATAATAACAACCCAGACTTCAATTGCAATAAATCATCCTTAAATTAAAATACCCATTTAAAGAAAATCATAATTTCTTCAAAAATTTAGAAAAGGATTTTGGGTCTTCATGGTTGAAAGAGAAACCATGAATCAAACCTACATACCTTGAATTTAACAAGAAGATTGAGAAGTTTCTGATGAGAACTTGAATTTCCCCCAATTTCAAGCTTGGTCTTCAATGGTGGATGAGAGAATTTGGGAGATGAATTTGAAGACTTGAATGAATAAAAGGGGATTAGGGTTTAATTTAGGGGTTTTAGGTGACTTTAGAAAGGCTAAAACGACCCGAGGAATAATTAAAATTATCAATTAACCATTAATGAAAAAGTGTAATTAACTGAAACAATCGTTGGCGAAAGCATCCACACGGTCCGTGTAACGGTTCACGGATCGTGAAAGCCACCGTGTAACTTCACTTGGTTCACACCTTGGCTTGAAATCTTGGGAGACTTTCTGGATCACTTCACGATAGGACTCACGGTCCGTGAAGCTGCACATGGACTGTACACTGGTCCGTGGAGCCTCACTTGGCTCGGAGTCCTGGCCTTGGGGTCTCATGAGTTTCTGGACCACTCCACGAAGGACCCTCACGGACAGTGACGCATCACACGGACTGTGAAGTAATTCATGGAGCTTCACTTGGTCTGGGGCCTTGGTCCAACTCCCCTAGGATTTACTGGATTAACTCACGGAGGCCTTTCACCGGTTTTGAGCCTTCCCACGGCTCGTGCCCCTCCCGTATGGCTCTGACTTAGCCAACTTTGGCTTCTCTATTTCCATACTTTCGACCACGGACAGTCCCACCGAAACAACTATAACTTCCACATACAAACTCCGATTTGAGTGAAACTAATTGAGTTAAGAAGATAACTCAAAGAGCTTTGTTTTGATAGGTCATAGTCCACAAATTTCATTTTGTACCAAGAGATATAGTCATTCAAAGTTAGTCCTCTTACCCGGTTTCATACAAAACTCTCCCAAAATAATTCCCTTGAATATGACCACTTAAATAGAACTCATGATCATTACTACACAGTCATAACAAGTTCAAAATGGTCCTTGATCCACTAGTATGAAGTTCAAAAATTTTTGGGTCATTACAACTACGAAGTTTGAAATTTTTTGAGTCATTACTTCATCTCCCCCTTGGGAACAATCATCCTCGAATGAGCTAGACCACGGCTAGAGGAAATCAATCAAGCACGAAACATTTAACATAAATCATAATGTACCATGCATCAATTCAAAAACCATTTAAAACTCATGTCAAGACATCATTTAAATTATTTTCGTGCTCATGTATGCATGCAATATCATGAAACTCAAGAACTAAAGAATTAGGACCATTAGAAAAGATAGAACCTTGTAACTTAGGCTTGAGTAGATTAGAAAAGATAAGGGTATCACTTCATCATGTCTGACTCCGCTTCCCACGTAGCGCTCTCCACTTGTTGGTTTCTCCAAAGTACCTTAATCGGAGCTACCTCTTTGTTGCGAAGTCGCTTGACTTGCCTATCCAAGATCTCAATTGGCACCTCTTCATAAGTCAGGTTCTCCTCAACCGTCACACCCTCCAAAGGTGTCATTGCCTTAGGGTCTCCAATGAATTTCCTCAACATTAAAACATAGAACACCGAATGAATAGAACTCATCTCCAAGGGCAAATCCAACATATTGTCCGACGTACCGAGGGCTCAACTTGCCCCTTTTTGCCAAATCGCATGATGTTTTTCATAGGAGAAACCTTTAAATAAACCCAATCACCCACATGAAATTTGAGGTCTCTTTTTCTAATATCCGCCTAGGACTTTTGGCAACTTTGAGCCGTCCTTAACCTCTCCCTAATCAACTTCACCTTTTCTATGTACTCAATAACCAAGTCCAAGCCTATCAAGGTCATCTCACCTATTTCAAACCACCCCACCGGGGACCTACACCTCCTACCATACAAGGCTTCGAAAGGAGCCATACTGATGCTAGCAAGGAAACTATTATTGTAGGCAAACTCGATAAGCGGTAGATGATCATCCCAATTCCCTTTGAACTCCAACACACACGTCCTTAACATGTCCTACAAGGTTTGGATTATCCTCTCAACTTGTCCATCGGTTGGGATGAAATTCGGTGCTCAATTTAATTCTAGTACCAAGTCCCTTTTGAAAAAATCTCCAAAAATGAGAAGTAAATTGAGTACCACGATCTGATATAATTGACCTCGGTATACCATGTAACCTTACCAATTCCTGGATATATATCTTAGCATACTCTTGGGCTCTATAGGTAGTCTTGACCGGTAAGAACTGAGTTGACTTAGTCATTCGATCAACAATAATCCATATTGAGTCAAACTATTTACGAGTACGGGGTAACCCAACTACAAAGTCCATATTCACATCTTCCCACTTCCAAGTAGGGATTTCAATATCTTGAGCCAAGCCAACTGGCCTTTGGTGTTCCACCTTCACTTGTTGGCAATTCAGACATTTCTACACGAACTTGTCTATGTCCTTCTTTATGCCATGCCACCAATACACTTCCCTTAGGTCCCGATGCATCTTAGTAGACCCTGGATAAATTGAATATTAGAAATTATGAGCCTCACCCATGATAACCTCCCTTAGGTGATCAACATTCGAAACACATAATTGGTCTTGATATTGTAGCACGCCATCTCCCCCTTGCGAGAAAACCTCAATCTTGCCCTCGACAACCAACTTCTTTAACTCAACCAAGGAAGGTTCTAAATCTTGTTTTGCCGTAACATCAACCAACACCGAAGACTCGGATCCGCTTTGAACAAGAATACCACCCTCTTTCGAGTCGATTAACCTAACACCCAATCTAGACAAACGGTGTATGTCCCTTACTATCTCCTTTTCCCCCTCATCCATATGTAACACACTCCCCATGGATAGTCTACTAAGGGCATCCGCCAATACATTCGCCTTGCCGAGATGATAAAGGACACTCATGTCATAGACCTTGAGAAGTTCCAACCATCTCCTTTGTCTCAAGTTAAGATTCCTTTGTGTGAACACATATTGCAAACTTTTATGATCAATGAAGACATCAATGTGAACCCCATATAAATAATGTCTCCAAATCTTTAAAGCAAAACCACCGCCGCTAACTCGAGATCATGGGTTGGATAATTTTGCTCATGCACCTTCAATTTCCAAGTCGCATAAGCTATCATCTTACCATGTTGCATAAGTGCACATCCTAACCGAATCTGTGAAGCATCACAATACACCACAAACCCATCTAACCCGTTGGGCGAGGTCAAAATAGGAGCCGATGTGAGCCGATCCTTCAAGGTCTGAAAACTCTTCTCAGACTCACTTGACCACACAAACTTAGCCTTCTTCTGAGTCAACTTAGTCAACGTGGATGAAATGGAAGAAAATCCTTCGATAAATCTCCGATAGTAACTGGGATGAAATGGAAGAAATCCTTCAACTGATCCTTCAACTTTTTTAGTTTGGCCGGAGCCATACGGTAAGGAAGAATGAAAATAGGTTGAGTATTCGGAAGGAGATCTATGCCAAAATTCACTTCTCTATCGGGAGAATGTCAGGCAAGTCTCTGGGAAACACATCGAGAAATTCATTAACCACTGGAACTGATTCAAGCATAGGTGACTCGCCCTCCACGTCTTTAACCCTTACGATACAATAGATGCATCCTTTGAAAATCATTCTTCGGGCTTTGAGGTAGGAAATAAACCGACCCCTAACCACGGATCACTATCTTTTCATTCCAATACAGGTTTATTAGGAACTTAGAATTTGACTTGCCTAGTTCTACAGTCAATTGAGGCATATGAGGCATGCAACCAATCCATCCCGAGAATAACATCAAAGTCATACATCTCTAGCTCTACAAGATCACCGAGGAAAACTTTATGCAAAATAGAAATAGGACAACCCTAATACACTTTTTGGGAAATGATAGACTCACCCACAAGAGTATACACCAAATAAGGTTCCCTCAGAGTTTCAGGACTCAAACCAAATTTAACAGTCAACAAAGGAGTCATAAAAGATAAATTTGCACCCGGGTCAAGTAAAACTTAAGCATCAAAATAAATTTTTTTTAACATACCAGTCATGATGTTCGGAGACTCATCCACCTACTGTTAGGCATGAAGAGCATAGAACCTATTGTTCCTGGGAGCACCACCCACTTATGCTTACTGCTGCCCCTAACCACCTGGAGCCACTTGATCTTTCTTTGTGTTCTTTGGACAGTCAAAAATCTTGTGATCCATGTTTCTACACTCAAAGCAAGCACCCAATGCCTTCCTACACTCACTCAAATGATTTCCCCCATAATAACCACAATGGGGAGCTCGTGGACCACCCCCAACTTGTACCTTAGGAGGAGGCATCCTTTGGTTAGCAAACTTCATATTTGAACCTTGGCCTTGTTGGAATTGACCAAACCGCCACCACTCTTAGAGTTAGAGAACCCGCCATCCAACCAGGCTCTTTTGGAGTCGTGCACCCTCATCTCCTTGAATTTCTCACCCTCAATCTCTTTGGCATAAGTCATAAGCCTAGATATGTCCATATCTTGAATAGGCATGGCGGTACAACACTCTTTCATAACCAAATCAGAGACACCAGAAATGAATTTGTGCATCCTTGCATGGGGATCCGTTACTAATGTGGGAGCATACTTTGAGAGCTTGGTGAACTTGAGGGAATAATCCCTTAAGGACATGCTACCTTATCAGAGATTGATAAATTCAGTCATCTTGGATTCTCGAAGTTCAAGGGGAAAGAAACGGTTCAAAAAAGCCATCTTTAACTCCTGCCAACCAACCTTAACATCTTCAGTGCTTTTCACCAACCACTGATTATACTATACTTGAGCTACATCCTTCAACTGATATCCAGCCAACTTAGCTTTTTTCTCAGAATTGACACCCATAATAGTTAGCACCTTCGCGAGTTCATCAATAAACTCTTGGGCATCCTCAACAACCTTTGAACCAAATAATTCTGGAGGGTTCATCCTGGTGAAGTCCCTCACCCTAGAAGCTAGAGTTCTACCATTCGTGGGGTTAGTTGGTCGGGCTTGATTAGCTACCACTTGGGCCAACATAGCCACCACATTCTGAAATTCAGCGTGAGTCACTTGTTCCTCCTCAGGCTCACGAGGGGCTTATTCCTCGTGGACAGAAGCCTATCCGGGAAGGCAAGCTCTTCTGGGAGGCATCTACTGCAAGAGCGACAAGAACACCAACATTTAGGAAATCTTATAAACTGTACACAACACGGCATAAGGGACAATGAAGTGAGAAAATTCCTAAAACGTCGTCATAGCCTCTCAGTCATAGGCATAGCAGACATCACACCCATGAATAAGACTCTAATTGACGTGGAATGTTAGACTCTGATGATCATTTACATACCTAGGGCTCTGATACCATCTTTGTCACGACCCGAGAGCAGGGCCTAGATGTGACAAAGTGAAGAAGAACTTGAGAGTCCTCGATCAAGCCATCTTAGCATCATCACACACATCATCGGTTCAGAAGTGCATAAAAGTAACAAATAACACATAAGTCTAAGGGATTTTGAGGCTTTGGACTCAAGTTATGGGGATTTTTCCAGAAATGGGATAAGTATGAATCACATAGCACATAGCAATTACGTTCCAAAGGGCGGGTAAGTATGACTTAAGCTATGGGGGCAAGAAGGGTTTGGGGACTTTCCAGATAAGCACATTCCCAATCCAACAATCACAATAACATAAGCGAAAATGAAAGCATAACATAATAACCCATCCCGAACATAGGTAGTCATATCATTACAACCAACACATAACATAACGTACAATAGAGTTCGATATCTCTAACAATGCCTCTACATAAGATGAGACAGGGCATCGACATATTCTGGGCTCACCCTCAAGTCATAGGATAAAGAAACATAAAATAAAGACATAAGGTAGATGAAATTGGGTATTGCCATTGGAGTATAGGGTTCACCATAAATAACACTTCAAATCTTCACTAGACGTCCAACGGTAGGAGGAAGTCATCTTCGGTCCCTACATAGTTTAAACATGTGGACAAAGAGTATGGGTTAGCATATATGATGACTAAGTATGTGGGTATGCCATGCACATGCACATGATCCTACAACAAGGTTAGATGAAAAAGGCACACCTGGTACAGAAAGGAGTGCACATAGTCAAAGGAATTTATATCATAATAATATTCCATGCCATGTCGTGATGCATGAAGTACTAACCTATATACATATCATAGCGAGGATGTGACCTCAATCGACAACAAGAGAGACCAAGCGAGCTACTACTTGGAATTGGACTACTTTCCAGGTAGATCCTTAGTCAACCCTTAAAAAAGAGGATACATAACAAGTCAATCCCACCAAGGGAGAATACCCATGGTGGCACATGGTTTCACGAAATGGAGTATGGACCCTTGGAGATAGTCCACCCTGACTCCAATCCCTCGGTGCTAAGTATCATCCCATGGGAATACATATACATTTACAAGATTTCAAAATGGAGATTCAACCTTTCATTCAAAACAATGCATAATTGGGCTAAAGGCCAAATCATAATTCAAGTCTTTCCATAATTAGGCTCAAAAGCCAAACAAGAGTTTTCAAAACAAATGCAATAGGAGTAACTTATCTACATAGCATATCATATCATGTCTTATCATACCATATCATATCAAGATGGTGCAAACACCCATAATTTCTCAAAGAGCCATAACATAGACTTTATGTGATCACATTTAGTCAATTCCTATTACCTTATCAAATCAAGTCATATCATAACATGAGGGTGTAACGACCCAAAAATTTTCAAACTTCATAATAGTTGGTAAAGGTTAGTGTTAAACTGGTCATGGTTGAATTTTGGTAGCCATGAGTTGTATTTAAGTGGCCGGATTCAAAAAGGATCGATTGGTGAGGTTGTGAGGCCGATTGCGTAGTGGAATTTGAAAAATCATATATTTTTGTACGGGATGAACTTTGTGGGCTGCTATATATAAAATTGAATCTCATTGAGTTATATTCGCAATGTAACTGGTTTCACTCAATTTGGAGTTTGTATGTGAAAGTTATGGCCTTTGCCGTGAGACTACCGGTATTTGGAAGTACGCTGGGAAAAGGATTCTGGAATTGGGACTAAGGGTAGGACCATAGATCGTTTGGTGGTCCACGGTCCGTGTGGGTGCTTGTGGGTTGGTCCAGTAGGATCCTAGGGATTGGGGGCCAAGCCATGGACCAAGTGTGGTCCTACGGACCACCTCACGGTCCGTGTAACCCTTGACGGCCTGTGAGGGGTCCTGTGAAGTGATCCAGAATATTGGCCACGGTTCGGGGCTGGACTCTGGACCGAGTGATGCTCCACGGACTAGTACACAGTTCGTGTGCAGCTACACGGTCCGTGAGGTCCCTCATGAAATGATCCAGAAAGTCCCCCGAGAGTTCAAGCCGAAGTCGAGGCCAAGTGAAGCCTCAGGGGCAGGTACACGACTCGTGGACTTATAAATAGGCATTGTGTGCCTTCCGTGTAACAATGTATTCAGTGATTTAGTCTGTTTCATTAATGGGTAATTCATAGTTTAATTAGATCCTATGTCCCTTTTAGGCTTTCTAAGGTCTCCTAATTTCCCTAAATGAAACCCTAATCCTCTTTTATCCATTTTAACACTCTCCAATCCTCTCTAAAAGTCTCTCAATCCTGTTGACCTCCATTGATGAAAGCTTGAAGAAATTTAGGAAAATTTATCTCTCTTTCAATTCCATCCAATTCTCTTAATTAATTCCAAGGTATGTGGGTTTGATTCATGGATTTCCTTTCATCCATGAAGACCCAAGAAACCTCCTCTTTAAATTATGATTTTAAGCTTTCTTAAATGTTGGTTTCTTTAAATTTTGAAGTACTTAATTGAATTGAGTTGTGGGCTGTAGAATTAGGTGATTTAAAGTTGATTTAAGTTTGAATTATATGAGGTTTCAATGGATTTGAAGAAGGTCAAGTTATGTATGTCCTCTTTACTCTTGAATTATGCATGAATAGTATTTAAATGATGTTTTGAAGGTTGATTTAACTTGAATCTCTTGTGAAATACTTTTGATTTGAATTTAAAGTATGAATTCTAGTATCCAT
>JBCEWC010004440.1:0-27340 GCA_038996855.1 Solanum aculeatissimum | reverse complement strand
CTAGTAGATGAGGACCTTAGGGAGTATGTGGTTGAGGTCAGGAGGATTAATGATAGGATGATGTCTATTAAACTTGTAGTCGGTAGTCATGTAGTGAATGTAGTTAGATGAGGTTGTGAGAGGTATACCAGATACAAAAAAAAATCTTCATTGAGGGAGATTTTAATGGGCATATCGGTGCAACCTTTAGTGGGTTTGACGATGTTCATAGAGGCTTTGGTTTTGGGGAGAGAAATGGAGGCGGGACGTCTCTCTTGGATTTTGCCAAAGCCTTTGAGTTGGTTATTGCTAACTCATGTTTTCCGAAGAGGGAAAATCACTTGATTACCTTTTGTAATACGGTAGCTAAGATTCATATTGATTACTTACTCCAACGGAAGGGCGATAAAAACCATTGTAAGAATTGCAAGGTTATTCCAAGTGAATATTTTCACTCAACATAGGCTTCTAATGATGGATTTAGAGATTAAGAGGGAAAAGAAGAAGAAGGTTATTTATGCCCAATCGAGGATTAGATGGGGAGCTCTGACTCCTTCCCTTTCTCAGGAGATGGGAGAAAAGTTGAGTAGTTTAGGGGCTTGAAGTAGTAGCGGAGATGTGAACACCATGTGGGACACTACTGCTGGTTGCATTAGAAAAGTAGCTACTAAGTTACTAGGAGTTTCGAGAGGGACCTTTGGTGGATGTCAGGGTGATTGGTGGTGGAATGGAGAAGTTCAAGGCAGAGTGAAAGCTAAGAAGATTGCTTATACGAAATTGTTGGAGTGTAGGGATGAGTATGAAAAACGAAGGCTTAAGGATATCTATAAGACGGTGAAGACAGAAGCGAAGACAGCAGTGACAAGTGCTAAGACAACAATGTTTGAGCACTTGTATGTGGAGGTAAGTGATAAAGGCAAGGACAAGAGATTGTATAGGCTCGCAAAAGAGAGAGAGAGGAAAGCTCGCAACTGGACCAAGTGAAGTGCCTAAAAGATGAGAAGGGTGAGATGTTGGTGGATGAAACTTCTATTAAGTTTAGGTGGCAAGCTTATTTTCATAAACTCTTAAACGAAAAAGGGGATAGAGATATTGAGCAGGGTGAGTTGGCACACTCCGATAGGCATCGAGATTTTGGTTATTACAAGTGTTTCAGAGCTGAGGAGGTTAGACGTGCTATTAGTAGGATGAAGAGAGGGAGGGCGATTGGACCCGATGAGATTTCGGTGGCTTTTTGGAAGAGCATGGTCAAGGATGGTATGGAGTGGTTGACTAGGTTGTTCAATGCTATTATAAAGACTGTTAAGATGTCCGATGAATGGAGGAGTACAATGGTTCCATTGTACAAGAACAAGGATGATATTTAAAATTGTAACAATTACAGGGGTATCAAGTTGTTAAGCTACACTATGAAGGCTTGGGAGAGAGTAGTGGAAATGAGGGTGAGAAAATGAGTGTCTATTTCAGAGAATCAGTTCGGATTCATGCCGGGGCGGTCGACTACTAGAGCAATTCAACTTGTTTGGAGATTAGTGGAGAAATATAGGGAAAGAAAGATGGACCTTCATATAGTGTTCATTGATCTCGAGAAGGCCTATGACAAAGTTTCGAGGGATGTCATATGGAGGTGTCTAGAGGCGAAAGGTGTTCCATTGGTGTATATTAGGGTGATAAAGGACATGTATGACGGAGCCAAAACTCGAGTAAGAACGCTGGGAGGAGACTCATAGTATTTTCCTGTTGAGATGAGACTTCATCAAGGATCGGTGTTGAGCCCTTTTCTTTTTGCCTTAGTAATGGATGAGCTAACACGGTCTATTCAGTAGGAGGTTCCATGGTGGATGCTATTTGAGGATGATATAGTATTGATTGATGAGACTCGGGCGAAAGTTAATGATAGATTGGTGGTTTGGAGACATATTTTGGAATCTAAAGGATTCAAATTGAGCAGGATCAAAACAAAATACTTGGAGTGCAAATTCAGTGTTGTGAGAGATGAAACAAACATTGAAGTGAGGCTTGCCACTCAATTTATTCCCAATAGAGAAAACTTTAAATACCTTGGGTCCATCACTCAAAGCAGTGGCGATATTGATGATGATGTCACACATCGTATTGGGGCAGCATGGACGAAATGGAGGTTTGCCTCTAGAGTATTGTGTGATAAGAAGATACCACCTAAATTTAAAGATAAGTTTTACGAATGGTGGTTAGACCATCTTTGCTATATTGGGTGGAGTGTTGGCCAATCAAAAACTCACATGTTTAGAAGATGCAGGTCGTGGAGATAAGGATGTTGAGATGGATGTGTGGATATACCAGGAGTGGTAAGATTAGGAATGAGACCATTCGGGAGAAGTTAGAGGTGGCCCCTGTGGTTGACAAGATGAGAGAAGTGAGACTGCGATGGTTTGGACATGTGTAGAGAAAGAAGTATCGATGCTCCGGTTAGGAGGTGTGAGCGGTTTGATTTAAGAGTCATACGGAGGGGTAGAGGTAGACTGAAGAAGTATTGGGGGGAGGTGATTAGACAAGATATGACAAAATTTCATCTCACTAAGGACATGAACTTAGGTAGAAAGGAGTGGAAGTCGCATATTAGGCTAGTAGGGGTGGGTTGATGTCTGGCTTTGTGATATAGTAAGTTAGTAGGATTAGTCGTGTCTTTATATCTTGTGTTGTCATTATCCGTCTTATATTTATTACTTTTATCGTATTTGCATACTAGTATTTGTTTTTCATTATTAGTCATTTTGTTTTCCTTTTATTTTTCCTTTTTTCCATATCGAGTATCTTCTGCTTATGGGGCTTGATTTTGAGACGAGGGTTTTTCGGAAACAATCTCTCTATCTCTATGAGGTAGTGGTAAAGTTTGTGTACATTTTACCCTCTCCAGACCCCACTTGTGGGATTCCACTGGGTATGTTGTTGTAAAGATTTCTTGTATAGCACCGTAAAGTACAATTTTTCCTACCAGAGCCTTCTTGGGACTATGCCTTTTCTTTTTACCTCCCGTACCAACTACTTTGTCAAATTCTTGCTTACGATAATGCCTAATTATAGTTGAGGGTAGATAATGCCTAATTAAATTTTAGGGTAGATAATGCCTAACTATAGTTTAGGGAATAGTTCTAACCTTTACTAGGAAGATGACTAATGAAGGTGAAGCAAAATTATAATTAGGCATTATTTTTATAAATTGTAATTTTGCTTCGCCTTCATTTGTCATCTTCCTTGTAAAGGTTAGAACTACCCCATTTTCCTTGTCAAAAAAAAAGAAAATAAAAGATTGTTAACTTTCCAATACGGTGAAGATAAACTGAGGCCTTCTGGCTTCATGCCTTCAAATTTTTCAATTTTAATGAGATTCATGAATGATCTGCTTATATTTTCAACTTCTTGCAAATTTGGGGCAGTTCATGACAGAGTTGATGTAAATATTTCACATTACTTTGAGGAATGCTTCGACTTCATTGAAGAAGCAAAAGGACATGGTGGTGGTGCGCTGGTGCATTGCTTTGCAGGAAAATCCAGAAGGTGATTTCAAGCATCTTTGCTTGGATCTTGAAATCATTGTTTTATATGTGGGGAAACAATACAAAAATAGTGGTGCGTAAAACTATACTGGTTTTAATAAGTTTGTACAAGATTTGAGCCAAAGTAGCTGCTCTCCAGCTTGCTTTGCTACATATAATTTAAAGAACAATATTAAAGTTACCAAGTTTAAAAAAATAATTAAAAGAACAACATTATGGCTAAACCTAGTAACTCAAGAATAGAAACCTTCATAGTCTATCTTCAGCTTGATACTGTGAACTAAAGCAGTATTATGGAGCTAGCTTCCAATCACATCTTTTGCTATGGGAGTGGGCAGGACAACAATTGTCCAGGATCAGCAAAGTTCTATGATTTTTTTTTTTTGACATTTGCAGTCTCGCTGAAACCTAGAATCTTTAATCTGGATACGCAAATTTCTCCGAGTTTCTTGCATCTTGTCATCGGAGATCTAGTATAGAGGTGTAATATAATGCTTCCAAAGTTAACACTTTGAAAGAATAAATTGTTATGTCAATATTTTAATGATTACGCTCATTTATGTTTCATTTGATGCTGCCTTCTGTGTGTATGACATTACTTAACTGTGCCGGGTATTTCAACATAGACTTGGTGAAGTGGTAGATTTAGTGAGTCACCATTACAGAGCTGAAGCTGACCATTTCTCGTAATATTTTTAGGGTTCTTTTACAAGCTAACTGCACAAGTTTCATGTATTTATGGATTTTTGAAGGGTATCTGTGTAGCCTTGTTTCTTTGTTGTAGAGAGACTCTCCTGTTACTTGATCATCTGATGTCTTTCAAATCCCTTGTAGGAATAGTAATTATATCATCATTGTATGCAATACTTTTCAGCTTGACTTCATTATTACAGATGCAAAATACAAAGGATTATGTGTCTTGGGATGAATTTGGTTATCTGGTTAAAATTTTAATAAGAAATTTTTTTTAACCATGACATCCTATTCATATTCACCAATCAGCTTCTTGCCCTTTTTTCAGTTGATCTTTTGTGGTCTGAATCTTAGACTTGCTTTAGTAAATTGTTTGTGTCGTTATATGACTTGAATCAGCTTTCTCTTTGTAGAATAACATGTACGCCGTGTTAAACTTACCTATTTCCTTCATATACCATGGCTGGTGTCATTTTCTCTAAATCTTCAATCAACACTTCAAGAACAAAAGTGAAAAAGGAAATAAATTTATCTTGTTTGTTTTTCCTGTTGTTCCTTTGGAATAGTGAGATCACTGTTTGCTTCAGTAGATATGTTTAACTGTGCAATATTTAGTCAAGTACTAACAATTGACAGCAACCAGTTTACTGCTTCTCAGTTTCATTATCAAAATAGTTATAAGGGAGTCTTTTACGGTTTTTTGTTTGGTTTTGTTTTATGCTTTTGCAGTGCAACTATAGTCATTGCATATCTGATGAAAAAGTATGGTATGAGCCATTCTGAAGCTTTTCAACTTGTCAAGAGTAAAAGACCAGTTGTTTCTCCCAATGCTGGTTTTATGACGCAGCTGGAAAACTATGATAAAACCCTTAAAGGTACAGCTTACTGTTCATTTGGTGGTTTTACTCGCATGATCTAAGGTTGACGAGCTTTAGTTATCTCATTACTGTGATGCCATCATCACGCTCTATCTGTGATGATTGCTGATGAAAAATGAGAATGACCCATGTTAACAAACTTCTAACTTATGTTAAATTTGTTATTTATCACTGTTATGAACTGAAATCAATATACAGCTGGTGGACTTACCAAAACCACTGAAAGGGAAAAAAACAAAGTGCCGCGGCAAATTTCTGAATTGTGTCTAGCAAAACAATGCTGGGCTTGTTTCCACTTCAACAAGCACAAACTTTCCAGTCAATCAAATAAAATCCCCGGTGAAACAACTGGTGCTTGTTACTTTTGTTCTGTGAAATCATTAACTCGATCCAGTAACAAGAAATCTCCCAAATCTAAGGTATGTGTCATGAGTCACATGTACATGCAACCTTTTATTAATAATGGGAAATTTTTTGGTATACAAGCTGTGTACCAAAAAGTAGAGAATCTACATAATGTGATTCTCCATGAACAATACCTAATCATTTATTCAAATTGAAGCCAAAAGTGCACCAAAAAGAAACAGGAAATGAGAAGTTTTTCCTCAAATGTACGTAAATAGTTCTCTATTCCGTTGAAAGTTCTAAGTTTTTCCTTCGGCTAGATCCTCATGAGTGCTAGTAGAGCAACATCCCAGGCTCTTTGATTTCTCTTCCTTCTATTATTTTTCAGTGGAACTTGCTCCAACTCTGTGCCCGGCATCGCCCAATGCAGTCCTAACCATCTCAAAATCTCACACCACAAGCAAGTCATCACCAAATAAAGTAAGAAGAGGAGGTCTACATCTTCACTTGAACATTTGCACATGAAGCACCAGTGTGCATATGTAGTCTGCTTTCTTTTCTTTTTCTTTTCAAGTTCTCAGCTGTCAATGTTACTCCCTCTCTGCCATCAAGTAAAAAAGCACACATTTCTTGGTATCCAAGGAAATCAAACCAGTTAAGTGTATCTGATCCATCTCTCATCAAGAGCTTTGGATACTATGAGTTTATTGAAAATGACCCATCTCTTCTCATCCCCCATGCCCAGTAAGTTGATCTTTCTGGATGGCTTGTATACAACTCACATATCTTGCACCATTGCGACCCTCCAAAGGGTTCACTGAGATGGATAGTTGCTGCAGCCAGTACAAAGCATTGTGGAAGCTGGAGCTAAAGCACATAGTACTCCACCGAGCAAAGATCAACCAACAAGAAACAGAGTAGGTAAAGCTAGCTATCAAATTGGCAACCTTGCAGAAACTTATCAAAAGTCCCTATAGTTGGAATCTGTGTTACATGGACCTTTCATTTGCGTTGAGATAACTGAGATTAAAAAATGTGACAAGGGTGGGGTATTTCATATGGATTCTTCAGAAATACTATAAACATTAAATAACTGCACATAATTCACACATTCCCTCATCGGGTAAGGACCATAGCTGAGTCCATCTAACATCGGATAAGGACCATAGCAGTGCATTGCTAAATAGCTTTTCTAATTGGAGAACCTCTTTCCTTGTGTGTGGCGTTTGACCAAATAAACATTGAATCATCCACAAGAGGAGTAAAACTTAATGAAATTTGGCACTTGCATGTGAATGGCATACACGGCCAACCCAACAAGCTACAAATTCTCTCTCAAAAACAGCCTGTTTCTCCAGAATTAGTAGTCATGAGTAGTGTGTTTTTTCTTCAGGTCAAACTTGTCAGTTCCTAAATGAATCATGCGACCTGTAAAGCTTCATTTTCTTGCTGGTCTATTACTGCCACGATGTATAGATTTGTGAAACTCATGTCGCTTCAGCAGGCACATAGATCTTTGCTTGGGTATTCTTTCATTATCATAATCAATTAGTCTCTTGAAACATATCATTGAATTCAACCTCCATATTTTACAATCTTTCTGTCTGTTCCATAGACATATCGAAGGCTTGGTCTTTAGCTGCTTATGTTCCTCCACATCGATGAGATACATAGGGGGACATTGTCCCATATGCTAAATTTCTACATGTGGCTTTCTGGTTTCCTTAATATAATGCTGCTGTAAGCTAGTTTCTGGTGTTGTGGCCAACTGTTATCATGGATCTTTTGCCTGGATCAGGGGCAGACCCACATGGAGTCCGTCGAGTGCTCGAGCACCCATTAATTTAGTACCGGATATTATATATCTAGGTAGAAATTAAAAAAAATGGTATAAATATTACATAGAGCACCCACTAAATAAAAGATTTGGTTGGTCCAATAGTTTAAGGTGGATGCTTAAGGCTTTTTTAGTGAGGGTGGTCCTGAGTTCAAAGGTCACTCTCAACACTTTTCTTTTAAATTTTCAAAACCCGCTCTTCTTTATTTATTCATAGTAATATTTAAGTATTGTCACCTTTTTGCTGTTTTTCCTATTTTTTTGCTTATTTATAGTTGCTCTTTTACTATTTTTCAAAAAAAAAGAGGGTATACAAATAAATATTTTTCCTTGCTTTATTCAAGATAATAAATATTATTCTCTTCATTCCTAATAATTGTCATGTTTCACTTTGCAAAAAATAATTTATAGTTTTCAAAGAAAAATTAGATTAGAATAATTCAATATTCAAAAATTATACTAAAAATATTATAATTTATAATTTTTTCTATATCAATATGATAAAAAAATTATATCTTAAAATGTTACTCAAGATTGATATCGTATGAATTTTAAAAAAAGAAACTATGACAAGTGAAAAGGAACATAGTGAGTAGTTGTTCATATTGATAATTTTTATTACTGGTTTCAAATCTAATCCTCTTCTTATGATAAGTGTTAAATTTGCGCACTTATATTTTATGATTGGTAGCTAAGTGAGAGCGGAGCTATATAGGCCTAAAGAGTTCATTTGAACTTTCTTCAGTGAAAAATATATTATCTATACATATTTAAAATTATATTTTGTATATATATAATAGATGTTGAACACTCTTTGGGTTCTTGTGTATTTACCTTTTATGTTTTGAACTCCTCAGTAAAAATTTTGGAGAGCATTGACAATTTTAAAATTCTAGATCCGCCATTGACTAGGATCACGCTTTTTGGAGAGCCATTTGGTTTGGATAACCCCCTACTTGACAAGCCAAGGTTGAAATATACAAGATTTAGACGTTCTAGTTTCTTATTCTTAGGAATGGACATTCATTGGTTGGTGGAGGAAGTAGCCGATAACTTGTCTAAATAGGTCGAATGCAGTAATAAATTTGCTGAAGGGGCAAATGTAAAATTCTGGTCTTGAATGTCATTTGATTAGGTAGAGAGTCTAACTTGAATCTTGCATTATACTGTTCAATCTTTTCTTGCATTTGTTAGTTGGATTTGTGAATTCATCATGTTTTTTGGTTCAAATATATTTCTTAGCATTTTAAAAAAATGCAGATGTGAATGCTACGGTGTGATAAAAGAGTATGCAGCGTGGTCTTGTTGATTGGATTGAACAGTAGCAGTATTATAATGATTTGAAAATCCATTGACAAAGCAGACTGTTTGAAGATATTATTCTTTAAAAGTTTGGTTGATGTTAGTAATGTTGTGTAATGATAAAAGTAGGATGTTGGGCAAACCTTGTTATCTCTAGGCCATTTACACACAATGTGAATTTTATTTTTTTTTATATTCAAACTTATTTTGATAAATGATGATGCTAAAATCCAACTCAAAACCTCTAGTTGCATTAATACCATATTCAATTATGTAATCATCTCTTACTTCATCCTCTATTATTTTTTATTTGTTTATTATATTGAAAATAAAATTTTATTTTTATTTATTTATTTTTAATATTAACTACGTATTTGAAACGATAGTATCAGCTCATTTTTGTTTTAACAATTCTTTGACCACCAAAAGATTTTATCAACTTTTCAGGAAATAAATTAATAATGCTTTGGGAAGGAAACAATATGAGCCCCTTTTTATTCAAGTTTATCTTGAACCGCTGATTTCCACCTCTTACTTCAGCAGATTGCCCGCTTTTGAGGCATCTTCCTTCTCTTTTAACTATACCTTGTTTGGACAAATTTTAAAATTAATCCACTTTATATTGATCAATAAATTTTACTAAAATCTATTTTGAATATAAATTAGTGTTATGTCAAACTCTTAAAATATATATTTTTTAAAAAAAAAAATTGGGCTGAAATTGTGTTTTCAACTTCTCTTTCTACTTAAAAAACACTTTTAACTTAACCAAACAATTATAAGTCGAAAACTATTAATGAGTAGTGTTTTTTTTAATTAAAATGTCGGACTGTGTTGGTTCTTTGATATTTGGATAGGTCTCAACATTAATGATAATTGACAAAAATCAAGTAGTGAATTGTCAGCCAAGAAATGAAGGTGTGCGCGGTTCATTCATCATTGTGGGGCTAGGTTTACTTAATTTAGAAACTTGTAAAGAATTTAGGTTATATACTGTGTAAATTTTATTTATTTTTTATATTATTTATGATTTCAGTCTGAGATACTCAAAGTAAGATCTTTTTTTAGGAACTCCAAACTTCTAGTCATAAGTCTGTGTTTAGAACTGTTGTGAAAATCCTGATGAGTGACTAGTCACAAAGATTTTCATCCTAATCAGATTGAAATCCCTTCTAAAATAGTGGCTCGCCAAGACATAATATGTCTTTTAAGAAAGTTGTTAAGTGTTTTGTTTTTATTTGTTTGGAAATTTTTTTAATGATCATATGGGGACAACTATTAATGATTTTGATGATGTGTATAAAAACTGATTTTGGTGACAGAAATGGTGGTGGAGCCTCAATCTTAAATTTTGCTAAAGTTTTTGAGTTGATGATAATTAACTCATGCTTTATGAAGTAGGACCACTTGGTTACTTTTTATAGTGCGGTGCTCAAAATTAGTGGTGGATATAAATATATAGCTAATAAGTTACTTGAACATATCAATAAAAAAATAAATGATAAAATAACGATTAATATTATCATAATAAAAAATAACTTATAATAACAAGTCACAATGACCTACTAGTAATATTACCATTACAAAAAGAGACTTCTAGAAGTATAAACTTGATGACTGATCTTGATCACGTTTTTTGAAACAAGAAGAAGAATTTTAATTTTTTTGAAGAAAAAGAAGAGAGGTCGTTCAGGGTTTAAAAAAAAGGACACAGTAAAATATTAATTTTTTGGGTTTTAAAAAAGATGACAAAAATTCTTATCAGAAGTGGAATAGTAAAGTTTTTAAAAAAATTGCAGGTTATAAGAATAGTCAAAAGGAATTTTTTTTTAAAAAAAAAATCTTTAAAGTCAACATATTTTATTTGGAATAGGAAAAGGTAAGTTGGGACTTGGTAAAAAGAAAAAAGATTTGTGAGAAAATAAGAAAAAACGTGTAAAGTTAGTGCTGCCAGTGGGATTTGGCAGCTCGCTCTGAGCTTTAGAGAGGCGGTCAAAACCAACGCACCCATGAAACTTATTGTTCAATGGGTGCTTATCTTTATATTTATACAATATTTTCATATTTTTTATATAAATACATAAAAAAAAAATTGGAATCAATGGGTGCTCGAGCACTCGACACGCTCCACGTAGATTCGTCCCTGCTTAAAACTCAAATAGATTATTACTCTTTCGGAAGGATGATCAAGTCCTTTATAAAAATCGTAAGATTATTCCGAGTGAGAATCTTATTAATATAATTTTTGGATGATAAAATTGAAGATTAAAAGAGAGGAAGGAAGAAGCCATGGACGCTCGAGGATTAAATGGGGTGGCTTGACCCTTGCCCTATCTTGGAAGATGGGGGAGAAGTTGATGAGGATGGGGGTTCGGATGAGTGGTGGGGATGTTGATAGTACAACTAGTTGCATCAATGAATCAACTAGAGAGGTGAAGAGATTTTGAGGGATAACTTTTGTGATCATCAAGGACTTTCGTAGTAGAATGAAGAAGTCCAAGACAAAGTGAAAACAAAGGAGCTTGTTCATGCAAAGTTGGTGTAGTGCATCAGTGAAGAGCAGAATCGTAGATGAATGTGAAAAGATATTATAAGTCCGTGAAAAATGGGGCTAAATTAGTAGTTATCACGACAAAGACACAATAGTTTTCATATGCATATATGTTATTGAACTAGGGGACAAATAGAAGATAATAAGACTTACATATTTGAGAAGGCAAGAGAGAGAAAGGAACAAAATTTGGATCAAGTAAAGTACATTAAGAATGAGAAAGGAAAGATGTTGGTGGAAGAGACTTATTAAATGAAGATGACAAATATGTTTTCATAAACTCTTGAATGAAGAAGTCGTAAAGACGACATTGTGTATGTGATTTGAAATACTTTAAGAGACATCAAAATTTTGAGTACTGCAGATGTGTTAAGATTAAGAGGAGATTGTGTGTGTTATTGGTAGGATAAATAGGGGAAGCAACTGAACTGCTTGAGATTCTGTTGGGGTTTTTGGAAAAGCATAAAATAATAGGTATGGAGTGGTTAACTAGGTTGTTTAATACTATTTTTAAGACAACAAAAATGTTCAAAGAATGAAGGTAGAGTATAATAATTTCGATATACAAGAATAAATGTGATATTCAAAATTATAACTAATACAGAGGTATCACATTGTAAACACACATTATGAAAGTTTGGGAGAGAATGATAATTGAATTGAGGATCCTCCGTGTAACCCACCCCCTCTCCAATATCCTAACCTAGGAAGCTAAAAATTTCAAGAAATGAATTCTAATTCTGCAATACAGTAGGATTCACGAGCTAACTCTATAGCGAGAAAGTCTCGTAGATTCCCCAGATAGACAGTGTCCAATCTACGAAAAGGGTCCTTACAACTTGTATAAACTTTCACGATCTGTAGAAGGGTCTGTATAATTTCAAGTTAAATTTTTTTCTAAGTGGTGGACCAAACCACGAGATGGGTCTACGACATACAACGTGTCAACATGATTTTGTAGTTCAAGACCTAAAAATTGCAGTCTCTGAATCTCGACCACCATCGATATGATGAAGCCCTTTACGATCTGTCATTAGATCTACGATCTGTCATTGGGGCTATGATCCATAAAAGGAGTTTTGTATAGCTAGGCCTGAAATCCAAGTTTTCCACAAAATCATAGTCTATGAGCCATAGACTGAACCATGACCCCTAGATAGGATTTCGTGGTTCAATCCGTCAGTTTAATGAAGGATATTTTCATCTTTTTTTGGTCTTTTTCTAATTAAATTCTGAATATTTTAGGACCAAAACAACACTAATATTTATACCTAATGATACCCATACCCTCATAATCACTTAGATTGATTTGAGAACCAATTCAAGAGGAGTAAAACTAGGTTTCAAGCTATTCTGCTAAAGTTTTCTGAATTCAAGCGAAGTTTCAATCTTTCCATGTATGTAAGACTATCATAGCATTAGATGTAGTTTGTCCACGCAGTTTTTGTTTTGAATAAGTATTGAATTGAGTGAAAATCTAATTTTTGAATTTCGATCGATTTACTTTAATTTTTATTCTATCAATTTTAATAATTATACATTAAAATTATTGTTATTTTATTATTGAATTTATTGTTCGTGAGTATTTTTCCATGAACCCTAGTTGAATTGATGCTCCCGGCTTTTTCATGCATTATTTGATATTGAGATTTATAATTTTCATGCATTAAACAAAGTATTATTTTAAAGCAAAGTTATGCATGTTTTGAGTAAAGATTTTGGCTTTTCTTTGCATTGATGAAAGAAGTAATTTGAGCTAATATTATATAAGTGCATTTTATTGAGTCCAAAAGATTGTATTTTGAGGAAAGAGTTTTGATGAGATTGAATGACTTTTAAAGCATGTTTTATTGAGCTTTCAAAAAGCATGAGCATTAATTAATTTGAGTTTTGATGATGATGTTTGAGATGAGTTTGAGTTTTAAGTTAAAGTCTAATGAGACTAAATGAGATGAGAATATGAACACATACTTTGGGAGAAGTATTAGCAACAATTTAGGTAATAGTATAATTATCTCGAATCCCATAAACTATGTCGCCAACATAAGATAAGAAAGGGTCATACTTTTGAAGTTCCCATAGAGGTTTTTATATGGATCCATGAGTTGAGTTTTGCGTTCCTTACCCTAGTAAGGTACTGGATGGTTGTGACAATGACAACAATTCGTTGTATCATCATTTGCTCATAGGTGGTGGCTGTCAGTTATAGAAACTCCCCAAGCGTAAGAGTATATTATTTTATTGAGTTGCATATGCATATTGAAAATTGATGAGAGTACTATTAGATGAAAGCATTATTTACACTATTTTTAGATTTGCATGTCATATTGATGTTGAGTTGAACTAATTCTTTCTTTGAGTATCTCTGATGTATGTTGTTACTCAATCATATTACACATCGTACATTCCACATATTGACGTCATTCGACACTACATAGTTTTATGATGCAGATACAGGTGTTAAAGATTCTTAGCAAATAACTCGTTAAAGATTTCGAGCACACTACAGAGTCTTGGAGAATCCTCCTATCATTCGGAGGATGTCTCTTTATTTCAGATTGTCTTTTTTTTCATAGTTGAGATAGCTTTGGACTTGTCTCGACACCTTTTATAATTCATAGTGGCTTTATAGACAGAGTCAATTAATGTACTTTGAGTCTGTTTGAAAAACGTATTTATTGATATGGAGTTAAATTTTTTATTTAATTACTTGCTTAGTTACTTGTACTTCTTTGAGCCCACCCACCTAATTGATTGATTTTATAAATGTTTCAGTTAATTGAACATGTGATGAGATCAAGCGATTTGCTTGGGAGTCCCTAATAATTTTTGAGTGTCGATAACGTTTAGGGTATTCTCTCGTGCATGACACTTTGAAAATAACTTTTTTATTGAACACTCTATCCTCTCGTGACCCGCTTGTGTTGCATCGATATTATAATAATTTTTTTCAATAACGGCCATTTCCACTTATTATAGACAATTAATTTATTGATCTTTATCAGATACTTCGTTTACACACCTCTTGTTGTACACTGTCCCAATCCTTCACCTAGCTACTATCACAGAAAAGATAAGGTGGTCATCCTCTAATTGACATTAAAGAAAAGCAAATCAAAATATAAGCGATGAGAAACATAATGATAAAATCAAGTTGACTTAAAAATTGAGAAAATAAAATATATAATAAATAAATAAATAAATAAATAATCTTAATAAGAAGGTGGTGAAATGTATGCAGAATTTAGAGTGCATGCACGAACCATGAAGTAAGAAGCAAAAGAGTTAAGAGCAGCTCTTCTGCATGACCAAAAAAAAAGAAAATTACTACTTGCCATATTCTTTTAACTCACGCTAGGTACGTAAATGTCCATATGGTAATAAACGTGAGACCTATTATATATTATATGTTGTCCACAAACACACATAATATATGTTAAGTGTTTATATTTTTTTGTTTCTCATATAGAAAATACTGCGTGTGAAAATAATTAACAGTCACGGGAGAACAACACATAGCATTTAATAAGCAAAACTATAGACTGATAGTTAGGTATATCCCACTCTACCTCTACTCATTTTTTCTTCTCTCACTGACTCACTATATATAAAGCTTTTCGAGACACAAAAGAGTCAAAACACAACAACTTGCAATTTAGGTTTGTATTTTTAAGGGGAAAAAAATATATAGTTTTATCATGTCTCACATAGCAGTGGAGAGAAACAGGAGAAGACAAATGAATGAAAATCTTAAGGTTTTGCGTTCCTTAACCCCTTGTTTCTACATCAAAAGGGTACTTAATTCTTCTCAATTTTTCCATTTCTTTTGAGTCAATATATTCATGCCTTCATGATCAATCAGTGTTTGAGTCGAGATTTTCAGTAAAGGGGTTCAAAATGTGAAGATTATATACAAGTAAAATAATTTAAATCATTTATAAATAATATAATTTTTCGTTGAAGGCGATTTGGATGAACCCCTTTGATCCTTCCTGGCTCCACCCTCGGTGTTGGTCACCTTTTCCTTTTTGATGGTTTTTTTTTTGGGGGTGTGGGGGGTTGGAACGCTTCAATAGTTATTCTGTTTGTGATTATACTAAGTTTTGATAGGTATTATTTAGATTGTGAAATTATAAGTAATATACACTTGGGTGGGAATTATAATTTGTTCTCGGCTCGAGTCTATGCTTAGTACACGGTTAAGCTTAATGATTTGGTTTTAAATAAGGCATAACTTGTCATAACTAATTAAATTGTGTTGATAATATGCTCTATTCATAATTTCATATGGATGCAATGAATGAAATTAGAAATTCCAAAAGGTTGAATAAGTACCATTATATTAGGGTTGGGTGTTTAATTCTTCTTTTTCTTGTTCTAATCTTTCATATTCTTGGTAATTAAAGGGTGATCAGGCATCCATAATAGCAGGAGTAATTGAATTCATCAAGGAATTACACCTTGTTCTACAATCTCTTGAGGCGAAAAAGCGACGAAAGAGCCTAAGTCCTAGTCCTGGTCCTAGTCCAAGGCCATTGCAACTAAGTCCTACACCTGAGAGTCCATTTATTACTCATAATAATTTCAAGGAGCTTGGAGCATGTTGCAATTCTCCAGTGGCTGATGTTGAAGCAAGAATATCTGGATCAAATGTTATGTTGAGAACCATTTCAAAGAGGATTCCAGGTCAAGTTGTGAAGATAATCAATGTGTTAGAGAAACTTTCTTTTGAGATTCTTCATCTCAACATCAGCACCATGCAGGATACTGTTCTATACTCCTTTGTCATCAAGGTGATCATCAGCGCTTTATTTCTAATTTGAAAATTAATTAACAATAACTACGTCCCAGACTTTCTCTTCGAACAATCCTAATACTTGTTGCCAATGTCAACTCTTTTGAATACTCATAAAATTTGTAAGATTGTTGAGTACCAAAATTGAAGTCACAAAGAAAATAAAGATAACTAATACAAGTATGAGCTATACAGTTTCTTAAAAAATAACGTGATCAAATTGACTATACGGCAATCTTACATGTAGACTTTCACATGTATTAATTGACTAATATGAAAGTAAGGAAGAGATAATGATTCGGATTCAATTAAGTATACTTGCATTTTATAAATTGGATTGGTGTTATATTTCATATGTGACGTGTGTAATCATCTCATCTAAAAATTTAACGCTCCTTCACATACGTGTGGGCTTGATTCTATTTTACGCATCAAGCGCTTGGAAAATTCTTTTTGATATAATAGTAGAAGTGAGATCGAACACATGATTTTACTTAAAAGTGTATAACTATGCCATCTAAAAACATAAATTGTTAAAGACCACACACTTTGGTATACTTTATTACTTTTTTTTCAATCTTACTAACTCTATTGTCCTTGTGTTGATTATTTTGTATTGCAGATAGGACTGGAATGCCAACTGAGTGTTGAAGAGCTAGCTGTGGAAGTTCAAAAATGCTTCTCGTCATCTGATGTTTTATGCATCAACGAGATATAGAATCTACAAAAGAAAATAAATTAGTACTTGGTATCTAATTATTATATACATGTACTCCATCCAATATTATCTTCTTACGCTCTATTGCTATATATCTTTTGGATATATACGTGTAGGAAGCTAATTTTGAATAATTTCCAACATTTTAAGATTAGATTAATTAATACGTGAAATGCACTGTTATATGACTAGGTATGTATACTGGTGGTATGGAAGTCTGAATTAGAAAATTGATGAGGATATTTAAGTACTTTAGAAAGAGAGTTTGACCTTGTCCAATCACACTAAATGCTTCTTTTGTATGTTAAGATGAGGAAAAATTAAGTAGATAAAAGAATTTGATCATGCACTGTTCTTTTTCAATTTGATAAAAGATTTTGGTTTAATTTATATGAGTTTCATGTTGCAATGGATGCTTTACAACATTAATTTATATTCCTTGCTTCTGATTATATGATTAAATGGAACTGTGTGCTAAGACAATATCCGCCCCCTAGCGCTTCAGTATGTACGCATCTTCTTTCCACTATAGTGAAAGATCATTCATTTCATCATAATAAAAACTTAATTTTCTCGACTAGAAAGCCGATTGAAAAGGAATCCCTTAGTGCTTACCCACCTATCATAAATTATTATTTTTCATGTTCCATTTTATGTGACAGTCATTTTTTTTAATTCGTCCCAAAAAGAATGACATCTTTAAATAAAGATATGACGGGTTGGGAATAGTGTTCCAACGCAATCACAACTGTGAGAGGTAGAATTTGGGTGGCATGGGATCGATCCTAATGAAATATGTTTCACTAAACTAGATGAGTCTGAACAACATATAGATGGGCTGGTGAACATGAAGTAAAGTGGTGTAAATTTTCACTTCATAACAGTCAGTATATGGCTCGCATACTATTATTACAAGAACAACTTTGTGGACAAGACTACACCAATTGAACAATAACACAAGAGACTTCAGGGAATGGATGAGTACTAACACAAGACTGCTTTTTTCTTTGCTAGTATGAAAGAAAGGAAGTCTTAGAACCAAATCACTATGTTAAATAAAGAGGATGGCACTGTCATTAAAGAATAAGCAACAATCACTAAGGAAGTTATAAGGTTTTATAAAAGTTATTAGGACAGAATACTAGTTATATGCCAACTGCAAAACTAGAGATACTTAAATCAGGGTCGGTTTTTATAAGATCACAACAACTATTCCTAATAGAACCGTTCATTGCCACCAATGTTCAGCAAGAACTTAAGAGTGTTAGGGATTCCAAACCTCCAGGAGAAGATGGATTCAACTCATACTTCTTTAAACAAGCTTGGCCAATTGTAAGTGATAAGTTAACTATAGCAGTACTTACATTTTTTCAAACAAGTGAAATATATGCTCCTATTAATAAAACTTTTGTCTCACTTATTCCTAAAGTGCAACATCCTATATCAATCAAGGAATACAGGCTTATCTCTTGTTGTTAAGATCATTTTCAAAATGCTAACAAATAGGCTCCAAAGTGACTTGGAATATCTAATAGATCCAAGCCAAAGCAGCCTTTGTTTTAGGAAGAATGATATGACAAATAATGTGATACTAAGTCATGACCTGGTCAATGGGTATGGTAGAAAAGGAATCTCACCTAGATATATACTCAAAATTGATATGAAAAAAGCCTAGAACTCTTTAAAAAATTATTTTTTAAAAATTCAAATTTTGAAAATCTTAATTTTTTACTCCACCCCAAAAAAGAATTTTAATATTTATTTTTAAAAAATATTTCAAATTATGAAAATATTTTCATATTAGAAATTATTTTTCTAAAAGATGTTTTCTACTCTCTAGCTAAAAATAAAAAAAAATTCTAAAAAAATATTTTCATTCATTAACCAAATAATAAAAAATATTTTTCAATCACCAACCAAACATGAGAAAATTAGTTAAAGGAAAATATTTTCCACCGTACCAAACACACACCAAGACCTTTTTTACTTTATTGTTGTTCTGCAAGACTCTATAAAACAGTTCAAAAATGCACTTGTGGCAATGACCAATTTGTAACCTTTAATTGGAATTGGCCCATCAATTTAAATGTCACAACATTCTAATCTTTGCTTGGGCACCCAAAAGAGAGTACTTTCTTTCTCTTCTTTCTGTTTGTTGGTTTGTTTCTCATTGATTAATAACGGCCCATTCGGATTTGAAATGATAAAAAAGGGAAAAACTACCTATTACATAAATATTATTATTATATTTATTAATTCTTTCTATAGTTTAAAATAATTATGTATTTTTATACTAATTAATAATTTCATATCATATTTTAAGTCAGATACACTTAGATACATGTTTTTTAAAACTATTTGATACACAGAAATAGGAAGAGAGGTGTCCGAGAACATGAGGGAGGTGAAAGAGATTTGTCAATATATTCCAGATACATGTGAATCAGCTTGGATATAATGTATCTAGAACAAATTGTCTAATTTTGACCTCATATATTTGAGATACATGTATCTGGAGATCAAAATATTACATGGATTATAATTTTGGAAACTAATGAGAAAGTATATACTAATTAGGTCCTAAACTAGTGCAATTTGTGTTTTTTGTCAAAAATAAAAAAAGTGGTGCTTTTATTATGTTTTCCACAAAATCAAACAAAAAAGATACAATTTAATGTGGATTTTTATGATACATATAATAGAGATTCTCAAAAAAAAAAAAACTAAACTTGATATGCAAAAATTTCTCCAAAATTAATTTACAAGGATCATAATATAATTAATCCTCCTTCAAAATCATAATAATGGGGAAATCTTAAGTCTTCCTTCTTTCTTTTTTCAAATGTTTAAGTCTTGGAGTTTACTACTTTATTATTTCTTCAAATGTTGGTTATCTATCACGCTCAACAAGTACCTCTACAAATATCAAATACAAAATAATTACGAGGTGGGGTCCCCAAGCACTATATTTATAGTTCCTCAATGTATTTACTTTCTCGGTTTTTTTTTAGTTGTCATGTTATATTTTTTAAAAAATAATTTATTTATCTGAAAATGTTAATCGAAGTGTGTAGGAGGGAAAATATAAGTTTAGTTAATGTTGTTGATGATTGCTTTGTGAGATGAAAGAAAGTAGTCTCAAATATTTAGTTTAGTGAAATAGTGATATGAATATCCTCCGATCCGTCACATGTATTGTTGGTAATCATCATTATTCCTTATTTTTTTAACTTATTCTTTTTTGTGTTGATGCCTTCCTCAAGACTCTATTTCACATGAATATTATATTTCATTCCCCCTTTCTTCAGTGTTGTTGTCTGTCTTCTTGGTTTCCAATTTCAACTTGAAATGATTTATGTACATGTTTTTTGGAATTGATTATAAATGGAGTGGTAGCACAAACACTAAATAGTTTAGGGCAAGTGTCCACATTTGGTTTATTTTTTACTAAAAATTACATAAATACACGATATTTATAAACTTAATTACTATTAGTCCCTATCATTTAAAAAAATTACTAAATTCCTTTTTTTCGCTGATACATAACACACATTTATAAACTATCAGTTAGTTTCACTTATACCTAAAAAAATTAAACAACCAATTAATTACTGATACGTTTTTTAATGTTTTCAGTATATTAAAACTGATATAGTCTAATTTTTAATAACTGATACACACAGATCATCAATAACCCTAAAATTCGGATTGTATCAATGCTGATGTTTATGTATCGACGTTTCTTAAAAAATAAGGGATTTTTAGTAATTTCAAAAAGAGTTGGTATATATTGAGATTATGCATGTAAAGTATGTGATTTCTATAATTTTCCCTTTTAATTTTGTGACCCTTAAATATGTCATATGAAAAATTCAAATTAAATTATTTTCAAAAAAGATTATTTTTTTAAACAAACTAAAAAAAAATAAGTCATTGTTTTTTCAAAGAAAGGGAATATTTAAATTTATTTTTGCAATACATAATAATCATTTAAAAAATACGTTATTGACTACATCAAGCAAAACATTGAGGAATTCACAAAGGAGAACCTTGTTTCTCTTAAAACTCACGTTTGTACTATTATTTGTCATCATCAAAAGACAAAAATAGGAGAATATGTATGCAATTTTGATGATTGATAAAGTGAATCGGATTGATCACTACGTAAAGAAGATTGAAACAAAATAGGAAAGAAACTAATAGCAAAAATAATGGAGTCAAATCTCCAGTATAGGAGATCATTGAGAGTCTTACCAATTGCATATTCACGAAAATTCAACAATAATCATTTGGAGCAAAATTGTAGGACTTGGTCATAACAACACTGAAACCTAGTTCATTGTTGGATTCGAGTTTGTTCAATTGACTAGTAAAATTTGGTCAGTTAAAGTCTTTATTGAGTTCACCAATTGGGGTAAATTGAAGAATAATTGTGTGTGATGTTATTTAGGCCGTTAAAGACTAGAGTTAAGTTTGTAATAAGATTATATTATAGAGTTATAATGATTCCTAACATTGTTAAAGGTGTGATCATTGTGAGGTTTTAACAAGAAGAGAGTTGTAAGAGCTATGTTGAGTTAAAGTTCTAGAGTTACTCCTTTAAATTATCGAGTTGTAATTTAAAAATCACTCTTTAAAGTTGGTGGAGGTAGTTAGAAATACTACAGAGTGTAAGTTATGATTTTACACCCTTAGGAAGGTGGTTTTTCACTATACATCATTGTATTCTCTATTATTTTATTTTGCCATTAGTTTCAATAGCTAAATTTTATTTAAGCTTTTTAAAAATATTATTTATATATTTGAAAATTATGTTAAAAAAAGAGTACTACTATAAAGTACAATATAAAATATTTAAAAAGCACATCAAAATTTTCTGATCAAAAAAAAAACTTTGTTGACTCTAAAAATTCCAATGGTATATTACATAAATTGGATGATTTGGATCAAAGGGAATATCTAAATAGATTTATTGCTTTCGTATACATAATAATATTTTTCAATTTTCTCGTGTTGGATTGATAAAAAAGAAATTGGATAACATTCTTCTCTAAGAAAATAATTTATCTTAAAAATTGAAAAATAAATCCCTATAGCCCCTTGCATGTAAGTGCAATAGTTGAGCAGCATAAAGAAATCGATTACTATATTGGAGGAATCACAAAATAGAGCAAGTTGGGTTATAATAATCATAAACAGGTTGGCATACAGGATAGTACTGTATACATGGAGGGTTTGGTGGACAACATGGTTTGCAACATTTATCTTTTTCTTCTTCCTCTTGTTTTTTCTTCTTCTCTTCTTCTTCTTTCTTCTTCTTCTTCTCTTCTTCTTCCTTCTTCTTTTTTTCTTCATCATTATTGGGAGGTTTCACTTCTTCCACACTCACAATGCTAGCACACCTAAACCTCTTCTTTATCGACTTCATCAATTCAAATGAATCAACCCTTTCTCCTATCACCACCAAATGACTTTTCTCCCTATCTATATTCACTGATGTAACACCTAGGCACAAAATTTAATTAAAAAAATGAATACTTTTGAAATTTATAATTAAATTAAATCATATATTGGATGTAGGTATAAATCATTTTAATTTAGAACAAAAGAAGAAATTTATAGTTAAGTTATTTTTAATCATAGAAAACTGGGCATCCTTGTTGAGACATACTAAAAGAAAAGATTATTAAAGCTCGTTGAGTGATATCTGCAATTGGCGGAGTGGGTAAACGTACTAATGAGGAAGGAAATGATCATTACATGAAAATAAAAGAATCAAACATGTCGTAGATTAATAAAAAAATAATTCTAATTTACGATCAGATGAATGAATCGTTGGAGGTTCATGTGGAAGTTTGTTTGGATGCCTTAATAAAGTTTTCAAACTTAGAGACTTTAATCATTTAATTTAGGGGGTTAACAAAAACACTTACCTTTCACTGTGACAGCAATCTGCATAGCCTTTGATATTCCCCTATCAGTGCTGAGTGGGATATCAATCACAACTTTTTGCTGTATAGCATATTGACATTAGATTAGCCATGGACAGGTAAAAAAAATGAAGATAAAGGAAGCAAACAATCCTAGCTAGATTAATCTTGTTTCAACTTACCTTCATGTTCAACACTATGTATATTTGGAGCTTTCTATAGGAATCAAATGGGCATTAGGAGGGGCAAAAGTGGTCTATATATATAAGAGATGCTTAAGATATAGAATATCTAAGACATGGATGTATGTACTAATCATTAACCAAGAACCCTATACGCTACAACAACTATTATACCCCAAATATTAAAAGATAAAAGTCAAATGAAGATTTTTCTGTCTCAATATAAATATATATTCCATATGTTTTAATTTGTTTATTTTAATTTGACTAAGCATAAAGTTTAAAAAAAAATTTATGATCTTAAATTAAAAATGTGTGCAATTTATTAAAATGCCCTTTGAATCTTAATTGTTATCTTAAATGTGCCATGTAAGATGATAGAAGTAAAGAGTTAATAAATATAAATTGAAATTGGTCAAAAATAAATGTTTGATAAAGAAATTAAAATGAAGGAAATATTATTATTTGTTAGCACATAAAGGAGAGAAATTAAAATAAAATACAAAACATAAAAAAAAAATCGATTGATGTGAAGCTTATTCATAATTAAATATATGAAATTTTATAAAATATACTATCAGGAATAATTGGTTGCCAAGTGACGTGACTTTACTGAAGTACTACCTCAACCTGTTGTTTATTAACTTGAAACAAAATTAAGTTGGGGATAAAAGACCAAGTAGAGAACTCCAAAGTATTCTTAATTAACTTATTAAGAAGGTGGTTAAATATTACTTTGAGGTGTTTTTGACTTTTAAATATTTTTTAATTTTTTAGAGTTGTTTGGCAAAGACATAAAGTACTTTTAAGCATCTTATTTTATGCTTAAAAAGTATAATGAAAAAAAAATCAAAAGCTAAAAGTAGGTAGGTACCTACTTTTGACTTTTGATTTTTAACTTATAAGTCACTTTAAAAAAGTTTATCCAGACATCTCCTAAGTTCTTTTTAGGGTGGTGCCTTACCGCACCGCAGGCAGACGCGCGATAGCGTTCATGGTAGTGCTTCAGGATTCCAATGTTCTGCGTCCAAGATCAGAACGAGCTTGCCGGCGGACCACTGCCATCCCATTCTTGAGTGAGCTGGAGCGCAACCATCTTATCCACTGAACTAGCTAGAAGCTATCGCTTCGGGTCGAAGCACTAAAAGAAAGGGTGTTCTATCTCACATACTTGAAAAAAGATAATTAATAATCGTAGTAACGTGCTAATAAGCACATAAAATGCAAAGAATATGAAAAAAAGAGAGGAAGAAGTTCCACTTGCTCACTATGGGAACTTAAATTCACTTGAAAAAAAATCACAATTACAAGTATATAAACAAATAAATTAAAATAAAATTTGATTTCTTAAAAATATTATCTTATTCTAAATGAAAATTAATTAGTGTTATAGTAATTATGTTATTATTCAAGCTTCTAACTTGTGATTTGAATGAATTTTGAATTTTTGTTATCTTCTTCACTTAAAAATAGAAAGTACAAATGAAATTGTATTACATACAAAGGAAAAAAGCATATAAAACAAAGTGTAGTACAGTACTAAATCAATAATAAGGGAATCTGAGGTTCTTCCATCTTCCCTTTCAAAGTCAACTTTTTGAAGAGGTTTTTGTCTAGTTTCATTTTATCTAAGGGTATATTTGTAATTATATTTAAATATTTTTCAAAATAATATTATTTTTATTTTTATTACCTATCAAACACAAATAAAAATAATTAAAAAAATCACTTATTTTTCTAGAACATATTTTCCTTCTCATCAAACAAGCACATCCCTAATCTTCTTTTTATTAACCAATACACACAAAACACCGTTGCAGATTGATTTTTTAAGATAGATCGTGTATCTCTTTAAATAAAAAACTTTTTAGATATAATTGATATATTAAAAAAAATAGATTCATGTGTATTCTTAAGAAAATTCAAAATTTTGAAGGAATCATCAATCAATTTATCTCTTTGTCACATAACTTCAAAATTAGAAAGGATAATTTTGAAAGAATCAATGAATTCTTCAAACACTGGAAGAAGTTACTTGAAACTCAGATAAAAAAATCAAATAATACAACCTAATCTTCTTAAAATCTAATGGGTTTATTCAAATTGTTTGAAATGTAAAACGATATTTAGATAAAGTTTTAAAATTGAAAAGAGAGTTAAACTAATAATAGTACAAGAAGAAGGGTGGAGTTGTAATAAAAATGGTGATATTGAGAGTGAAGAGCTTCAATGGAGATCACAATGAATTTTTGAAGAAGAAAAAAGGAAAAAATAATAGAGAAAAAAAGTTAAACTAATTTGTAAAACAAGAAAATATATTTTATAACAAAATATATATAAAAATAAAGTTATATCATTATTTTAAGTTTTTCACGCTACTTAAAGAGAGTGCATATACTCTCTATGCCAGATGGACAAAAAATGATATAATAACAACAGTTTAAAATTATTTAAGGGGGTAATAGGATGCCCGCAAAGTTAAGATGTCTTTTTAAAAATTTGGGACAACATCAATGGTGACTTTGTGTCTTTTTTCAAAACAAAATACAATGACCCTTAGCCTCCCGCACCCATATTTCTAAATATCCCTAGAAAGAGAATAACAATAGCTAGTCAAAGATAATCTAATCAGTTACATGGTGTACGAATTCAAAACTTTCTTGCTGGAGGCTGGACAATATCAGACCACAAGACAGGTTAAAAAGAACATCTTTTTAGGTTCTTCTGCTCCTTGTATTATTTAAAGATTGCTAATTACTAAGTCTCTAGTAATAACGTCAAATTCTTTTTCACTTTCAATGGACAAGCAAGTGTACGTAATTGTGCAAGTAATATAAAGACTCAAAAGAGCCAAATATTGAACTCATATGTGTTTATGATTTAGCAATAATCTAGTTCAATCTAATACCGCAAATTTAAGCAAGTGTTTAATTGAAATACTGAAAGCAAGTAAAATTAGTCGAAATCGTACTACTTGAGAGAAATTCCACAGTTATGACTTTGCTAAGCAATCATGTATAGTATATCTTATTTCATTGACTTAATCTATCCATCTAGTTGCTAATTTATGGGGTTAATAATATGTTCATGATCTTGCAAGCCTCTAATTGTCTATACGTCTATATGGACCTCACAACAACATTATTGAGTGGATATATGACAACCCAACATGGATGTATCGTAACACCCACAAAATATTCTAACTTAGATAGCTCAGCAAAGTCCAGAAATAAATCTAATTCTGTGGGAAGTCATCTACTACGGACAATATCTAGAGCTTGTAAATGATTTACGGACCGTATAGATTGAGTCTCATAGTTCCCAAGTGTTGAGACCTTGTCTCAGTACTTTTTTCACAAACGAATAGGACAAACCATAGATTTTCTCATGGTTCGTCGAAATACCTCCATGCTTCCAAGTCGAAAAACCCTGAGTTGAGTTAGTGAACGTCCTACGAGAGGGGCCTACGATCGATAATTCGATCCTCAACCTGTGGATGGATTTTATGATTTCCAATCTCAACATCATAGTTATAGTACTTTTTCTACGAACATGCAGGACGAACCTTACAAGGAACTACAACCCGTACAAGGTGATCATAAATCCAAAGATCATAAAACCCAAAAACTTTACCGAGTTCCATGATAGTCTTCTACAACCCGTAGAAACATCTACAGACCACATTATCCTTCGTAGATGGATGTAACGACCCGAAATTTTTTTAACCTCATAATGGTTTGTCAAGGTTAGTGTTGAGTTGGTCATGGTTGAATTTTGGTAGCCATGGGTTGTATTTAAGTGGCCGCATTCAAGGGAATCATTTTGGTGGTAAGGTTGTAAGGCCGGTTGGGCAGTGGACTTTGAAAAGCTATATCTTTTGGTATAGAATGAACTGTGTGAGCTACTATATATCAAATCAAAGCTATTTGAGTTATATTCGCAACGTAACTGGTTTCACTCAATTCGGAGTTCGGATGTGAAAGTTATGACCCTTGCAGTGAGACTGTCTGTAATTGAAAGTACGCTGGAAAGGGGTTCTGGAATGAGGTCTAAGGGTGGGACCACGGGCCTTTTTGGTGGTCCACGGTCCGTGGGGGGTGATCTTGGGTTGGTCCAGTGTGCTCCTGGAGGTTGGGGCCAAGCCATGGACCAAGTATGGTCCCACGAACCACCTCACGGTCCGTGTGACCCTTCACGGCCCGTGAGGAGTCTCGTAAAGTGATCCAAAATGTTGGCCAAGGTTCAGGGCTGAACTCCGGACCAAGTGATGCTCCACGGACCAGTACACGGTCAATGTGCAGCTACACGGTCCATGAGGCCCCTCGTGAAGTGATCCAGAAAGTCCCCCGAGAGTTCAAGCCGAAGCCGAGACCAAGTGAGGTCTTATGGACAGGCTCATGGTCTGTGAGCCTCTGGACGGGAACTGTAGGCCTTCCGTGAGACACTGTTTTCAGTGGTCTAGTCCATTTTATTAATGGTTAATTCGAAATTTAATTAGATCCTATGCCCCTTTTAGACTTTCTAAGGTCTCCTAACTCCCCTAAATCAAACCCTAATCCCCTCTAATTCATTCTATCACTCTTCAATTCACTCC
>JBCEWC010004439.1:0-27341 GCA_038996855.1 Solanum aculeatissimum | reverse complement strand
CATGGATAATTGTAACTTAAAGTTGGATAACTTGGTACTCTTGGAAAAAGGTTCCAGAACTGTGATCATTTCTAGATGATGAATTTGTTTAAGGGCTTTGAGTCTTTCCACAACTCCTTGGGTATTAATACCCCTAGCATTCCAAGTGATTGTATTAGTCATTGGATAGATCTAGCAGTGAAAAGTCTAGTGTTGGGTCTGCCTCCTGTTGCAGACTGAGACACTGTGCTGGCTTTCTTACTGTCTTTTTCTTGCTGAAGGTTTCTAGGAGATAGTCCCTGTTGTTCTGTAACTCTTTGAACTTCAGAATTATCCTCTAATTCCTTAGAAGGACTTGATGTTTGTATAAGGTATTCACATACTTCCACTTACTCTTCCTCTTTACTAGGAGGGTTATCTTGGTCTAATTCATCCTCTGAGTGTATGACTTGATACTCATCCTTCTCCTCATTTGGTGGATCACCTATAGTATTAAGGTTGCATTCCTTGCTGCTCTCTTCCTGTCCTGGCTTAAAACCTGTTAGATTACCTTTATCCTGGAGGGTAGAGCCTCTATTATCCTTATCTTCTACAACTTTTTTCTTGTCCAAGTTAATAGGGTTCTCCTTCTGACCCTACTGTTTTTGCATTTTCTTCTTAAGAGCTTTTCTTTGTTTCTTATTCAGTTTGCTAGTACTAGCTACTGAACCCATTTCTTTTGCCTTATAGTTTTCTTCCTCCTGATTGATAAAGGATTTATCTGAGGCTCTAAGGTCAATTATAGGGTCAGTGAGGTCCTCATGCAAAGCATGAGTCAGATTCTCTTCCCCAGGTTCCCCTTCCTGTAATGCACTATGGTTCTCCTTATCCTTACCTGCAAGGGGGAAAGGCGAAGGGAATTGTACATTAACTGAATCATCATCATAAGGGGGAATGAAGGAAGATGCTAGCTGAGCTAGTTCATTAACTTCATGAGGAGATAAGTCAATACCTTTTATCTTATTGAGTGGTAGTTGATTCTGGAATTGCTTCTTGTGTATGTCTTCTATTTGCTTGTTATTCTCCATGCTGGTGCTGTCCTTGTTGTTTTCCTTTTCTCCTGCATCTTGATTAGTGGGCTGATCTTGGCATTCCAGATTAGCAAAATGTTGGGTTAATACTAAGTTAGTTTGTGTACCTGAGGGGTTTTTGTTATTGTGCTAGTCTTCCCTCCTTGTTTGTTGTTGCTGTAATTGCTGCTTGTCTTCCTCCTTGTGTGACAATGTAACCGTTGAAGAGTTATTTTACCATTAGAGAGAAGTGAGAGAGAATTTAAGAGAGATAGGATTGAAGAGTGTTAGAATGGATGAAAGGGGATTAGGGTTTGATTTAGGGATGTTAGGAGACCTTAGAAAGGCTAAAAGGGGCATAGGATTTAATTAAATTACGAATTAACTATTAATGAAATGGAGGGGATTACTGAACACAGTATCTCATGGAAGGCACCCAATGGCCGTCCAGAGGCTCAGAGACCCTGAGCCTGTCTGTGAGACCTCACTTGGTCTCGGCTTCGGCTTGAACACTCGAGGGACTTTCTGGACCAACTCATGAGGGGCTTCATGGACCGTGTAGCTACACAGGGACCGTGTACTAGTCTGTCGAGCATCACATGGTTCGGAGTCCAGATCCAAACCTTGATCAACTCTCTGGACTAACCCACGAGACCCTTCACGGACCGTGAAGGCTCACACGAACCGTGAAGTGGTCCGTGGGGTCACACTTGGTTCATGGCTGGACCCCAATACCTAGGAGCACACTGGAACAACCCACGGAGGCCACCACTAACCTTGGACCACCAAACGGTCTGTGGTCCCACCCTTAGACATATTTCGGAACTCTTTTCCAGCATACTTCCAAATATGGTCAGTCTCACTGCGAAGACCATAACTTTCACATCCGAACTCTGAATTGAGTGAAAGCAGTTGTGTTGCGAAGATACCTCAAAGAAATTTTATTTGATATATAGTATCCCACACAGTTCATCCCGTACCAAAATATATGGCCTCTCAAATTCAGCGTTTCTTGAATGGCCTTACAATTTTCCACCAAAACAATTTCCTTAAATCTGACCACTTAAATGCAGCCCATGGATACCAAAATTCAACCATGACAAGTTCAAAACTAACCTTGACTAACCATTATGAAGTTAAAAATTTTTTGGGTCATTACATCAACCTTAACTCTGATGCATCATTCCAATCCAAGTACAATTTTCAAAGTGCGCACATTGCTTTGTTTTTTAGCTCTATAGGCAAGTGAAAAGACTTCCCAAACACAAATTGATATGGTGACATACTTATGGGAGTCTTGAATGCAGTATGGTATGCCCACAATGCATTATTAAGGTTTCGCGACCAATCAATCTAGTTTGCATTAACGGTCTTTGCTAGGATCTATTTAATCTCACGATTCAAGACCTAAACTTGCCTACATTTCTAGGGATGATAAGGCATTGCAACACTATGTATTACCCTATACTTCTCTAGTAGAGAATGATACAATCTATTGCAAAAATAGAAACCACGATCACTTATGATCTCGCCTAAAGAGTGCCAAACCATCAAAAGATGTCTTTCTTAAGAAATGCTATGAAACGTTTACCTTCATTATTAGGAAGTGCAACTTATTCTACCTATTTGGACATGTAGTCAACAACAACTAAGATGTATTTATTTCTATTTGAGCTCACAAGTGGACATATGAAGTCTATCCCCACATATAAAATAACTCAATCATAGTAATGGGGTTGAGAGGGAGCTCATATTTTCAGGAAATGCCACCTTCTCTTTGACACTTATTATAAGCCTTGGTGTAATCATAAGCATCTTAGTGGATGGTAGGTCAATAATAGGTACACTTAAAGATCTTGTGGGTTGTATGAATACCACTATGATACCCACCAACAAGTGATGAATGGAAAGCCTCAAGTATGCTCATCATCTTTATCTCGAGTACACAATGACGAATAATCTTATTAACACATACATCTAACAAATATGGATCATATCAAAAGACCTTTCGCACATCAGACATAAACTTTCGGCATTGATAGGAAGTAATATCTAGAGGTACGACATCACTGACTAGATAATTAGCATAATCATTGAACCATGAAATCAAGTCATGTGATGCAACAAGTATTCACTCATCAAGGAATGAGTCATTAATTTGAAGACCATCTTCATCTTCAAGTCTGGATAGATAGTCTACAACTTAGTTCTCTGTCCTCTTTTTGTCAATAACGTCATAGTCAAATTCTTGGAAAATAGAACCCATCAAATCAGTCTTGGCTTGACGTCTTTCTTCGCCATCAAATACCTCAGTGCCAAATGCTCAGTGTGGACAATGACTTTGGTTCTTAATAAGTAAGATTTGAATTTCTCGAATGCAAAGACCACTACAAGTAACTCTTATTTAGTCACAATATGGTTCTTTTGCATTGCGTTTAGGGCCTTACTATCATAGTAAATGGGGTGTAGGATCTTCTATATTTGTTGTGCCAACACTACGCTGGGATGTCATCACACATAATCTTGAAAGGCTACATCCTGTTTAGTGCAATGATAATAGGTGCTGAGATCAACTTTTTCTTCAACCCTTTGAATGCTTTGTGATGTGATGAACCTTCGGTAGAAGTCTACATGCCCCTAGAAACTCCTTACACCTTTGACAAATATTGGTGGAGGAAGCTTCTTGATTACCTCCACTTTGGCCTTATTGACTTCAATACCTTTGATGGAGATTCGATGACTAAGAACTATACTTTCTTTGACCATAAAATGGAACTTCTCCCAATTCAGCACAAGGTGCCAATCTTCACACCACTTCAATACATCATAGAGGTGGTTTAAACAATCATCAAAAGAATCACCAACCATAAAGAAATCATCCATGAATACTTCAGTCATGCCCTTTACATGTCAGAAAAGATGGACATCATGTATCTTTGAAATATGGTAGGCACATTATATAGTCCAAAAGGCCTTCTCTTGAAAGCGAGCATACCATATGGATATGTAAAGGTAGTTTTTTCTTGATCTTCTGGTGTGATGGATTTGATTGTAGCCTAAATAACCATCAATAAATTAGTACTCTTCTTTACCTATTAGTCTATCTATCATCTGGTCCATTAATAACATAGAGAAGTGATCCTTCTTAGTAAAAGCATTCAACTTGCGATAGTCCATGCAAACTCTCCAGCTTGTGACTAGTCTCATCAAAATCAACTCGTTATTTGCATTAGGAACCACCATGATGACCTTCTTTCTTTGGCATGCCTTGGACAAGACGTACCCATTCACTGTCCGCAATAGAATAGATCACACCAGCATCTGACCATGTAATTAGTTTTTGCACAACCTCTTGCATGGGAGGGTTGAGACGCTTTTAATACTTAAATATTGGCTTATAATTTTCAATCAGTTGAATCTGGTTGGTGCATATGCCTGGAGGGATGCCAATAATGTCCACAATAGCCTACCCAATAGCTAGTTTGAAGCATTTTAGGACTGAAACTAATACCGCTACCTTTCCATCATCAAGGTCTACTATAATAATCACTGGTAGAGTATTATTTGGACCTAGAAATACATACCTTAAGTGAGCTAGAAGAGCCTTCAATTCTAAGATCGATGGCTCTTCAATGGATGGTTTTTTTTGGGCAGAGTATCTCATTTATTCAAATCCAACTCTAGCTTGAGTAGATACATATAGTAGCCTATCCCTATCATACCCTAGAATGCCATTACTTTCAAAATTCATCATCGCTACTGCAAGTGTTTCGACACAGTTGTTTTTCAATAAGAACTACTGGTTGCACTTCATCAATACTATCGATAATAGAGATAACTCTTCGATCATCAGGTTGCTTCATAGACTGATAAATATTGAAGACAAGCTCTTCATGATTCATTTTAGACTTGATTTGACCTAATTCCATGTCAACTAGAGCTCATCCAGTGGCTAGGAGTGGTCTTTCCAAGGTGATTGGAATATAAAAGTCCAACTCACATTCAAGTATCAGAATGTTTGTAGGGAATATAAAACTCTCAATGCGAACTAGGATATCATAAAGTATCAGTTTCTTGACTGTTTGATCCTCCTTCTACAGCTGTGTTACAGTCAAAGCGGAGGCTCCTAAGCCAAACTATTTGTACATAGCAAGAGGCATTACGTTTATGCTGGCTCTCAAATCGCATAATGCCTTTGCAAAGTTGAATACTCCGATAGTGCAAGGAATGGTAAATTCCCTAAGATCTTCCTTCTTATGCACAAGTGATCTAGTAGTTATAGCACGGTAATAGTGAATGTCATCATCCAACTCTAAACTCACTGTCCTTTCCTTTATAACTAGATCTTTCATGAATGCATATCCAGGCATGTGCTCTAGTGTGTCAATAAGAAGGAGATTTATCAACAACTATTTCAACATAGAGATAACGTTATGAAATTTTCCATCCTCATTCTTCTTCTTCAACCTTTGATGGAAAGGCAGTGGAGACTTTTTCATGGAATTTAGAGCTTTTAGGCTTGCCTTCTCCCTTCCCTCATCGTTTATGGGTTGTCCATTTCCATTCTCTAGTTGTGTGGTGATCCTTGTTGCATCATCTTCCTCTTTGATTTCATCATGCACTATAGTCAGCATTGGTAGATCTATGGTCTGCTTTCCACCGCAAGTAGTCACTTCCATGCCCATCATTCTTTGGGTTTTGCACTGTATTCCTAGGCAATCTACCCTTTTGGCATTGGTTCAATTTTGAAGATATTTGGCTTAATTATTTCTCCAACTACTTTGTTGCAATAACATGTGACTTTATTTTCTGATTGATCTCTGATATGTGTGCTTTCATCTCCTTTAAAGTCCCATCCTATGCATTAACCTTCTTAGTAGTTTTCCAAACATCTCAATTCTTGAATTTCCCACACCACTATCATGGTTTCCAGGTGGAATGTAGACCCAATTCCTATCATTGAGATAATTATCTCTTCATTCCCAATCACCATCTTTGTCTTGGGACCTATTTCTATCATAGTATCTACCCCTATTGTTGTTATTGTTACCACGGTAGTTATTGTCCCTATTCCAACCTTGATTACCTTGACCTTGACGCCAATGATCATGATTGGATCCTTGGGTGTTGGTCCAAAAATTCCCCATCTGATCATTTATGAAGCATGCATCCTCTTCATAGCCAACGTTATCAAAGATAAGTGCTCTTGCTTGTTGGATCACTGCATTGACTCACTCTTGGTTTTGTTTTATTAGAAGACCAATATTAGTATTTATCTGGGCTAGGTCTTGGAGCATCTTTTGTTTTATCTTTGCTTGCTTCCGATTTGGATTAACTGAGGAAGAGATCCTTATAGTTTTGGTATCGCTAATGCCCCATGCTTTATTGGTCTTTGCTACCCTTTCAAGGCTCTAGACAACCTCTCCAAAAGTAAAATCCATGAAAGACCCTCCAGTTATCATGTCCGCCACTGCCTTGCCATTTTCATCCAAGGCTTTATAGAAGATTTCCAACAATGAATCATCTATAATTTGGTTGTTTGGGACGCTCCTAAAGTATTTTGTGAACTGCTTCCAGGCTGCACTAATAGACTCTCCAGGTATCTATTGGAAGTTGATGATGCAATCCTTAAGTTTCAACTTCTTAAACCATGGAAAATACCTCTCCAAGAAAGCCTTTTGCATGTCTACCCTTATGGAGATTGAGTTGTATGGAAGATTCGATAACCATTTTGTCACCTCACTAGTAAGAGACAATGGGAAAATACGAATCCAAATGGCATCAAAGGACAATTTTGATTTTCCATCATGCTCTTGCAAATGAATAAGACGTTATATAAGTGGTTACATAGATCCTTACTTGGTAGCCCCAAGAACAACCCTCTACGTTATAGCATCTGCAATAACCCACTCAAAAAGTGAACTTAGTATCTGGTCGTAGTGGAGGTAGCACAATGGCGCCTGTGACATTCACTGCATTCAGATCAAGTCCATAGTTATTCCATGCACCGTCCATATCTCTCTGTGCTGGTATAAGGTCCACCTGTTGAGGTAGAGGTGGGTGTTGCTCGTTAAAGAGTGGGTTTTGGCACAAGTTCTCTTCCTGTAATCACAGCTGGTCTATCGTATCATCTACATCATTAGCAATGTTATCATGAGCCATTCTCCTCAAAGTTCTGTGTAGCTTTGGTCGTATGGTGTCAAGAAACTGCCTCGACTGCGTGTACTGGGCATACACTATATCTATACACTGAAAAAGAATAAAAACAACTTAAAATGCATAAAATTTAGAAATAAGTATTAAAAGTCAAATCACTTCAACTGAACTAATCCAAAAGCTGTATTCCCTGACAATGATGCCAAAATTTGATCATGCCCAAATTATAGAAACATAAGCGGTCACTATCAAATATAAAACCTAACCAAGGTTAAGGTCAATCCCACGAGGAATATGGTTCAGACTTAACTCAGTCAATGTGAATTCAAGTTATTAATCATCTTATTTCTAGAAGGGTGTTTATAAATAAATAAAATAGCAACTAAAACCTATTCTAAAATTGAATTGTATGCACATATTATGAAACTAGTGAGAGGGTGCAACTAGGGTATTATGTTCCCTATAAATTCATAACTTAGTATAACCTCATAATAATAACCTTTTCTAGTGTGTACAATGCAGAACTAGTAAATTAAATTCATCTAAGTCCTAGGTTCAGAAAATAGATGAATTTCACCACGTGACTAGTGTCATGACACAAAATTGGATCACGATTAAACAAGGATATAGTAAAGCGGCAACCATCACAACATATCATAAGAAATCCCAAAACCTGGAGTCTTGAGTACAAGAGTATCTAAGGTAGTGCAAAAGAATAAATACAACTGTCTCATATGATAATACAAACCTATCTCATAGTATCTGATACAAAGTCTGAAAGAGAAACAACAAAACGGAAATCTCAAAGATCCACGACGACTCGAAGTATGAGCCTCACCTATAAGATCTAGATTGATGGAGGATAACACTGCTATAATAAATCAACTACCATGTATGGGTCCTTGTTCTCAATCTGCAGTGAGGAAACAAAGTAAGGGTGAGTACACCAAAATGTACCCAGTAGGTTCAACCGACTGGGTAAGAGAAATCGAACAAGAATGTAATAAGAAAAAATACTATAACCTGTATCCAAAAGGTTAGTACACAATATACATACATATATATGAGTTCAGATAAAACTAGCATAAGTAGTAAATAATGCGATGCATAGGAGAGGTATGAATGTAATCTTTCCACTTGCCCATGGTAAAAGAGTGTCACAATACCCCAACCTTGCCATATTCCTGTGGTCAAGGGGGATTGAAAAAGTGGTATGTCTCACCCTTGCTTCCTACCCGGCTCAAGGTGTTTTAGAAGTGACATATATTTTACCCTTGCCTCCTGCCCGACTCAAGGGGTTTTAGAAGTGACATCTATTTTACCCTTGCCTCCTGCCAGGGTCAAGGGGTTTGAGAAGTGGTTTAAGTATTACCCTTGCCTCCTGCCCGGGTTAAGGGGTTTGTATAAGTATTACCCTTGTCTTTTAACTGGGTCAAAGGGGTTGAGAAGTGGTAAGTGTGTTACCCTTGCCTCCTGCCCCCGTCAAGGGGTTGTACAGTACAATATGGAGTAAATGCATGTCAATGATATAAGTCAAAGCATAAATTAACATCATGATAAGAGTATAGGTAAGTAAAAATCATAAAATCATGTAAGATAATAACAAGTGCCACAAATGATATCTTAAAACTATCCTCAAGCCTCAACTCCTCATTTTCATACCGATAGTCTAGTGTATCGACAATATCGGACCTCACTTGTCCTAATATACACGTAGGTCCCAAAGTACCTCAAGGAACTGTAGGTGTTATATAGGGGTATCCCTAGTTTCACAATGTCTCAAGTATCACTATGGCTCAAGAGGTACAAATGCAATATGGAATAAGTACGTGCCAAAAATACACATTAAGATATATACAATGGCAGCATGATAAGAATAATAATATATAAGCCTCATGTAATCATGGAAAGTAATATCAAGTGCCTCAACTGGTTCCCCAAACCATCATCAAGTCTTAGATCATCAAAATTATATCAATGGTCAAGAGAACCAACAGTATCAGACCTCACTCGTCCTAAAATATACAAGTATACCAACAATACTAGACCTTACTCATCCCGAAATATACATATGGTCCTAAAAAATATCTCATAAGCCATCAAATTATCACAAATTACCCAAATAGTATCACAAGTCTCATATTATCACCTTACTATCCCAAATTATCTCAATTAACAAGATCTCATCTCAATTTAATCAATAGGATCACATTTTTACTTGAATTTCGGCATGTCTGCAATTACTTTTCCACCACAATTCTAACATATCAACCATTTACTCATGAATCAATCTAGATCTCACAATTATCAGATAAACATGATTAACTCAAATCCAGTCCCATAAAGTTTAGTCGAACATATCTCGATGCCGAAATCACACTCGGACAAGCTTTCAATCAACTAAAACCTCCAAACGATCCCTGAATTGATCAATCACTATCAAAAATATATACTACACGTCAAGAAGTACATTTTTATACCTGTATTGGTTCAAATTAGGCTTAGGGGCAAAATGATCGAAATTAAGGCTAAAATGCAAAGTTCCCAAATTTGAAAATTGATTTTAAAATCAGGTTCTACACAAAGAATAGAGTCCATGGGTGAAAATATCACTAAAATCGAGTTCAAATCGAAGGAGAAATCATATTTTAAAATTTTGACATCATAGACTAAAAGTCCCCAATTTTGGATTTTCAAAATCATGAAATTCAAGACAAAGCTGAGATATAAATCATGAAAATTAATTAAAAAGATGTCAGAAACACTTACCCAATAGTTTTTTAAAAAACCTTTGTCAAAAATCGCTCCAAAAGCTTCAAATGTTTGAAAATGGAGGTTCTCAGATTTAATAACTAAACAAACAAAAATGTACTTCGTGAATGCAGAAAAATATCTATGAATGCGGAGCACTGAACCACAAAGACCTTCACAAACAAGGAAGTTTGTCCGCGAAGGCGGAGGGTAAAATTACCCTACACTAGATCCTTTACACCAATAATGATCAAATCACAAAATGGACACCCAAGGTCCATTCAGAACCTGATTCACACAGACTAGACATGTATCCATACTAAAAACGACGATCTAGAATCAATGAAATCATAAGAAATTAATTTATAGGCCTTCTCTCCACAAATATCAATGGAAGTCATATGAACTAGTTTAAAACTTAAAATACAAAACTGCCCTCGGCAACTCCAAAAGATATTACGAGACCATTTTTAGCATTAGTTTTATCATCTAGAACTAATGGAACTGTTAGAATTTTGATTCGAATTTCTGAACTCTGAATGTTGACCAAAGTCATACTTTAGTTTCGAAAACAACTAAAAACACAACTTTGGGCCTAAAAATCTTATTTTAACTCTGAATTTAGTTCTGTAACTTATCATAGACCAATTTCAACATTCGAGAGTTAATGGAATCAACAGATCTCTAATTCGACACATGAAAAATAGATTGGTACAAAAAACTCACTTTCTCAACAACTTAAGATTCCAAAAATGCCAAAACTCATATTTTCCATCTTTAAAACTTTGGATTTCAATTCTCACGATGTAAATAATTCAAAATAGGCCCAAAGTAACTTACGAAAGAGTGAATTGGTAGTTTTCATAGATAATCTCAAAATTGACCAACCAGTTCATTAAATCATTTACCAATAAAAATAATGTTAGTCCTCGAACATAAAGAAAAGAGAAGTACCCAAAGCCTCAAAAAGGCTGGGATATTTGGCCTGCATGTCAGACTCCAACTACCAAGTAGCTATATCAACAGAATGGTGTTTCCACTAAAACTTCACAGAAGGTATTCTTTGGATCTCAATCTCTGGACCTACCTGTTGAATATAGCTATAGGCTCTTCCTTAAATGAAAAATCTGGATCCAATACAATCAAATCATAAGAGATCATAGGGGATTCATCTGGAATGTACCAATGGAGCATAGAAACATGAAACACAGGATGCACTAATGATAATCTTGGTAGTAATGCCAACTCATAGGCAACCTCACTAACTCTCTTCAAAATCTCAAATAGGCCAATGAATCTGGGACTGAGCTTGCCCCTCTTTCTGAATCTCATCACACGCTTCATGGATGAAACTTTCAACAAAATACTGTCACCAACAGAGAACTCATGAGGCCTTGTCCTTCGATCAACATAACTCTTCTGGCCGCTCTAAGCTGTCTATAGTCTACCCTGAATCAAACGAACCCGATCCATGGCATCTCTAAGTAAATCCACACATCAGTTGAACCTGGGTCAAACCATCCAATGGATGATCTACATCTCCGACCATACAAGGCCTCAAATGGTGCCATTTGGATGTTGAAATGGTAACTGTTGTTATATGCAAACTCTACAAATGGTAAGTCCAGGTCCCATCAGGCCCTAAAATCTACCACAAGCCTGTAGCATGTCCTACAACACTTGAATAGTGCGCTCGGACTGTCCATCAGTTTGGGGGTGGAAAGATGAACTCAAATCCACTCGAGTACCCAAATTATGCTATAGAGCTCACCAAAAATAGAAGGTGAACATAAATCCCCTATTTGACACTATAGACACTGACACTCCATGCAATCTTACAATAATCCCGGTTATACAACCTAGCCAATTGCTCTGCACTTTAGCAAGTCTTCACTGGTAGAAAGTGAGCCAACTTGATCAATCAATCAACAACCACCCAAACTGAGTCAGACTTGCCCAAGGCCATGAGCAAACCTGTAACAAAATCCATAGTCACTCTCTCCCATTTCCACTTGGGAATGGGCATCCTTTGCATCGATCCATTGGGTCTTTGGTTCTCATACATGACTTGTTGGTAATTCAAATACTTTTCCATGAACTTAACTGTGTACCTTCTCATCCCCAAACAACTAATAATGTTATTTTAGATCATGACACATCTTCGCTATACCCATATGGATAAAATATCTAGCATAATGGGCCTCCTATAATATCAATCTCACCCAATCCCCTACCTTAGACATATATTCTCTATTATTTATTCTTAAAACAACATTAGAATTAATAATAGCTACCTTGGCTTTATCTCGCCACACTTTGTCACGAATCAAGCATAATCTGGGATCTTCAAACCAAAATATTGAAAATAATCTAAAATGACCTTTCGCCAGATATCAGGGTCATATGGTTGCATTTTGACCCTTTCAGTTCTTTTAGCTAATTTTAGTCGAAAGGAAGTCGATTACTCATTTTTTTGTAGAAGGCCCTGTTTGGAATTCCAACTGCACCATTAGTTTCAGAACGTCAAAATTTGGGTGGTTACACTATTTGTTTGTGTTAAATGGACACCGAGAGCCTCGAGAATAGTCGGGTATGCTGTGAGCATTCCTAGTGCAACCCAGAGATTTAACCCTCCATATTCATAGAAGGAAAAAGGGAAAAACCTCTATTTTGCAGGGTCATTTCCGCATTCGCAGAGGGGTGCTAACCATAAGATCTGTGTTTGTAGAGAATAGTTGAGGTCTATATATATGGTTTCAGCCCTCGCGAACTAGCCTATTTGTCAAACTTCCCAAGTCATAAAATGAGTTCTATAACTCTGATTTTTGTGAACCAAAGGTCTACATGACTTGGATTTTCAAAATGAATGTCGTGGTGAAGTCAGATTTGGGATTTGGTATGCAATTTGAAGTAAAATTCAGTTTTATCTGATTTGCATGTTGATTTCTTAATCGATTCTTGACGAAATTGAATGAAATTTAAGCCTAAATTGTTCTTTGTTCCAAGGGGAATACTATGGTATGCTGGGTGTTAGCTAAAATTGTCCGGTTTGTAAGAATTTTGACCAAGAAAGTTTTGGAAAGAATTTTTCCTGGTAAAGTTTCTAATTATATTTTTGGGCTTTTTCTTGATATAAAAAGGTCTATTTTTGGCTGAATTTTTTATTGTAGACTCAAGGTGATGTAGGGAACATTTTTCGGGAATTTTGTTTTTGGAATTTTGACATAGTCTCTATTTTCCCCATTTTAGGTACTTTTGGCTTAATTTCACCCGTTTCTCAAGTTTATAGCCAATGTGATCGTGTCAACCTCGTGAACTGTATTTTGTAAAAGCAGAGAAACATCGGGAAGCTATCAAGAGGGAAATGCTCAGCTGGATTGATGTAAAGTGTGAGACGTTGATAGGTTGCCAAAATATAGCACTTTTGATGCTTAAAACATGGAATTTTGTGTGTTCTCAAAGAGATATTAGTAAGTTTGATGTGTTTTCATGTGTATTTTGCAGGATTACAGGAGTTGACTTGATTTTGGGAAAGTCTAAAGAATTACAACTTTTTGAGGATATACGAGACACTCTACGAGCCGTGGATACTTCCATGAACCATAGAGTGGTTTCATGGTTGAGATCCAGTGAAGAGCCTATTTTCAGATGTTGAAACCATAGATGGGAACATAAGCCATAGAAATTTATATGAGTCATGGATTAGGCTTCGTGCCTTAAGAATCAAAATTGGAGAAGTTTCAGAAACGTTCTTAGACGAAACCCTCCATGGGTCGTAAGTTTGAGTTTGTTCCATAGAAAGGTCCCATGGAAGGATGACAAGTTTTGAAGGATGAAGGCCATGAAGCCCTGGTACAGGCCATGGAACATTGTACGCCCCATAAGCCTAGTCGTAATGCTTGTCGACTAAGTTTTTCTATTTTGTTTTGGATCTATTGTTTTATTATTATAAAGAGATTTTTAGATTTGTTTTATGCAATAACGAAGGGAGAATTGTAGAATTACTTAGAAACACTTGGAGAACTTTTAGTTTTGTGAATATTTATATCGTGATTTCTTGTGGAGAACGTTGAATTCTTGTTCTTAATTTTATCATTGTAAGTGTCTTAATTATACTAATCTTTCACAAGATTTTTTCATCTACACTGATCATGTATAGCCAAATCCACAACTACGATTGTGGGAACCATGACAAACTAACAAGGTAAAATTTGGATAATCTGTAATCATTGGAAAGTGTGCATGAATGTATTAATTATTGCCTTCGCTATGAATGTTTTTTAATGGATGGACAACATTAGAACCTGCCCTTATTCTTATCAACTAGATCAAGGTGGTAAGGATTGGGAAAAGGGAATAGTTAATAGTATTTAAAGTCCTTTTCGTGTCTAATCAACCGAACAAGATCAAGGAGAGGTTGTACTGGAATAATAGGTAAGGGTTAGTAATGTCACACTGCGAGGATGGATCAAATCACATAGTGAAATTTACTTATCACCTGGATCAAAGGGTTTGGTGAACTTAACTTACCATTTTGCATGCTACACACTTTAAAAAGATTACAATTATCTAGATATACCAAGTTAGGGAATCATGGGGAACACAATACCCTAGTTACTTCTTCTACTAATATCACAACACGCACTTCTAGTTTAAATTTTTTTTACTGCAATTACAAACCCCCCCTTTTTAGGAGATAAGTAGGTTAACTCACTCGATTTACTTGAAATTACTTCTAGTCTTCCATATTCCCTTTGGGATCGACCCTAACCTCGATTAGGTTATATACCTTGACAGCGACCGCATAAACCTTCAAAAAAGAGGTGTAGCCAGGGTGACATCACGTAGTTTGGTGCCATTTCTAGGGAATACAACTTAGACTGGTTTAATTTAAGTAAGTCGAGAATTAATCCTTATTTCTCCATTTTATGTTTTTGTTATTTTTATTTTTTTTTAGCGTGCAGGCGTAGTGTATGCACAACACTCACAGTCGAGGCAATCCCTTGACTTTATTTTGACCCTGATATTCAAAAGTCACTAAGAAGAATAGTCCAGAAAAATGCAAACAACCCTGCTAATAATTCAGTGAATGCAGCACCAGACGCAAACAATGATAATAACCTACCTCTATTTGAGGATGTTAATCCACCACCGCAATATCTTTATATCACAACTAACACATGAAATCAATATCAACTTGATCCTATGGCAATAAATGTTACTGGATCAATTGTGTTACCTCCACTACCAGATGACACAAAGTTCGTTATGTTGATTGGGTTGTTTCAAATGCTAAAAAATCATGGATTGTTCGTGGGGTTACCATAAAAGGATCCATATAACCATCTACACAATGTTGTCTTCATCTACAAGAGCATGATAAAAATTTAAAATATGTCCATGATGTCATTGGGATCCATGTGTTCCCATTATCTCTGACTGGCAATGCAATGGTATGGTTATTTGAACTCTCACTGAGTTCAATCACCAGCTAGGAAGAACTTCAGAAGGCCTTTTTGAAAAGGTTCCTTCCAAGGTTAAAGAAACTAAAGTTGAAGGATCAGATCAATAACTTCGAGTAATTTCTTGGTGATTCAATTAGTACTACGTGGGAGAGGTTCACAAAGTGACTAAGAAGTGTCCCTGAACACAAATTGTTGATGAAGCCCTAGTGGAAATATTCTATTGAGCCCTAGATGAAAATAGCCAAAATATCACTGACACTATCATGGGTGGCTTATTTTTAGATTGTCCATTTTAAGAGGTTGCTCAAAGATTGGAAAGAATGGTCAAGATGAATCATGCTTGGGGGACGAGAGACAAGTCAAATACCAAAAGCTCATTCTCAATAAGTATTGATTTGTCATAAGCATAGATAAATGAAGACATGATAGAAGAGCTTGCGCAGATCAGTACAAATATGGAGTTGTTAATGAAGCAAAACCAAGAACGTGCGAATATAGTAGCTCATCAACCTCCGCGAACACCGATATATGAGGAGCCTTACTATGGGAGGACACTTGCTTTGTCACTTATTAGATAGTAGGTTTTCAGACCAATATCAAAGGGTCCAATCAGGACTATTTATGACAAGGTCAAGGAAACTAAGGTCGAAACTACAATAGAGATGGTGCCTTCAGAGACAACAATCGAAGAGGCTACTACGAAAGGAACAGGGACTAGGACAGATATACTAATTAGGGACACAGAGATGGTTACAGAAATGGTCTATATGTTCTGCAACATAATCATGACTCTAGGGTTGGTAGCTCACGGATTGAGGAGATGTTTGATCAATTGTTAAAAAAGGTTGACACTCAGGATGATGAGACCTTGATGGGGATTAAATCTGACATCTCCAGTATTAATCAGAAATTTAATTCTCATTCTATTACTATTAAGCAGCTGGACCAACAGTTTGGTCAAATATCAACTAAATTGAATAAGCGCCAGAAAGGTACATTACCCAGCAACACAGTTCAGAATCTAAAGAATGAAAGGTAGTGTATGGAAGTGACTAATCGTGGTGGAAAACAAATAATAGACCCTCTGATGCCAGTTGATGATGATTCTATTCGTGAGAAGAATGTTGAAATCAAGGATTTAAAGACTGGAGATGCTCATGTTAAGAATGGGGAGACTGATATTGCAGCAATGCCACAGAGGTTGAAACCCATCCCTAGACCTCCTCCACCTTTCCCTCAGAGAATTAAAAATAAAGAGGAGGAAGGTAAATTCCAGCACTTTATCTCCATGCTAAAGCAACTCTCCATCAATATACCTCTCATCGAAGCATTGGAGAAGATGTTTGGGTATGCAATGTTCATGAAGGACTTGGTCACTAAAAAGTAGAATGTGAGCCAGGAGTTCTCTTAAGAACTTCAGCATTGCAGTGCAATATCCACAAGGTCCTTAGTGCAGAAGCTAGAAGATCTCGGAGCATTCACCATACCCTGCACCATTAGAGATATTGAGTTTGACAAAGGCGTTATGTGATCTTGGCGTCAGCATTAATTTAATGCCTCTTGCGGTATTTAGGAAGCTAGGCTTGGGAGCCTCTACTTCTAAAACATGTGGTTGTTGATGGTTGACAGGGTAGTGAAAAAGCTTGTGGGGATATTATATGACGTCCTTGTTAAAGTGGAGAAATTTATATTACCTGCAGACTTTGTGATCCTTGATTGTGAAGTCGACTTTGAAGCCTCAATTATCTTGGGAAGTCCCTTCCTTAGCCACTGTACAAGCACTAGTGGATATGGAATCAAGCTAGCTCAAGTTTTAATTGAATGACAAAGAAGCCATCTTCAACATCTGCCAATCGAAGAAAAGGCCAAACTACCTGAAAATTGAAGTTTGGGCCCTTGATGAAGTTTGAGTAATCAAGTGATCTCAGTCATGTTGTGACAATAAATCAGGCACTATTTATGAGGCATCCTAAGATATTTGATGTATTATTGGTGTTTTTATTTTGTTTTAACTATTTGGACTTATAGGTAGTTTAATTTTAGTGTTTCCAGTGGTAATTTTGGACTCTTGGGACTGGTGGCATATAGGGTAACAATGTGTTCAGTGAAGGGTATGTAGGTAAAAGGCCAAGACTGCCATCTTGAGTTAAACAAGAAGCAACAAATGCTTCTACGACTGGTTTTATAGGCCATGATTCATACTATGACCCGTACACTAACTCGTAGAACACTTCCAGTAAGCAAATAGTTATGCACTCCAGTCTATGAGCCAACTTTACAGCCTATAGAAAACTCTATGGGTTGTGAATGGGGCTCATAGACCCCAGGTAATAATTCTAAAATTTGTTGAGTGTTGGGGGCTTCTACGACAAAATCTACGAGTTGTATGCCCATGTACGACCTGTAGATGGGTTCGTGAAGATAATTTTCCAAATTAAGGCTTTGGCACTTTACGAGATCAGGCTAGGATCTATGACCCATAGTTGGGGTTTTGTAGGGGTTGGGCCCAATATTTACCCAACTTGATCAACATAATAAAAAGAGGGGTAAAAGTCTTACCCCTCATTCTTGCATAATTTACCAAAAATACCCTAAGCCTTATTCCTACTCTGCACTTTTGACCATCGTCCTTTCATTTACCATAGTTTCTAGCCAACTTTCGACAAGTCTCCAACCATCTAGGTTTTCACTTGTTTCGGTCTCCACCTCTAACTTCTTGACCTTTTGAACAAATGCTGGTATGTTTTCAACTTTGATTTCTAAATTTAAACCAAAAATTGCTTAATTGGTTAAGATTGTTGTTTGGAATGGTGTTCCAAGTTTTTTATGCTTAAAATAGGTGTTACCGGTGTGTATGATATATTATTTGGTTGAATTTGATTGAATAGTCACCGTTGAATTGTACTATATAATACAAAAAATTGGTATTGAAATTGTCCATGTCATTTTCTATATGACTTGCTTGAAATCGCATAGGCACATGTCAACAAAATTGTAGTTGAACTATTTGTTTGGAAAATGGTATATGATTGTGTGTGTGTGAATAATAGCACAACCTTTAAATTAACAACAGGTGGTCAAAATGGGTCTGAATGTGAAAAATTGATAATTGGTGGGGTAGTTTAATATTCATACATCAGGGGTACTTGGGAACTTGATTAGAATTGTCTGAGTGCATGAGATTATTGCTTTGGTGCTAAGTATAATTGTTGTGTTCTGTTGATGATACCATTTGATGGAATTAGAAAACCCAAGCAGTTGGAATTTTCATATCACGAGGGTCTTCTACAACCCGTGGACTAATCCACGAGCCTTAGTTTCCCCTCATGAGTGAAACCAATAGCATGGGGTTTTCTGAGATTAAGAAAATTCTTTCCAAAATAGTGAATGCCCATAGAATGGATTAGTCAAGAAAACTTGACGATGCTTTATAGGCCTATCGCTCTTTCAAAATCGCAATTGGCATATTACCTTATAAGCTTGTCTTTGGTAAGGCTTTTCATTTTCCCATTAATCTAGAGCACAAGGCATTGTGGGCCTTAAAAAAGTTGAATCTTGATTGAATGATGCGGCCAATGCATAATTGTCTCAATTACACCAAATAGAGGAATTAAGGTAGGTTGCTTATGAAAACATCGGAATCTGTAAAGAGAAGATGAAAAGGTGGCATGATATGATTATTTTCCAACGTGAGTTCTATGTTGGTTATTCGATATCCCTATATAATTCAAGGTTACAATTGTTCCTGGGTAAATTGAAGTCTAGATGATTTGGTCCATGCAGAGTTTCAAAGTTTGGGGTACTGGGCTATTGAAGTTGTGAATGAGAAGGGGGAAACCTCTAAGGTGAATTGGAAACATTTGAAGAAATACTTTGGGGAACCATCAGAAATGAAGATGATTGAAGTGGTGTACTTAAACCAGCCCTAGAAAAATTGGCCAAGCCATGCCACGACATTAAATAAGTCACATCTTGGGAGGAAACACAAGACTTTTGTGATTTTGAATAATGTGTGTTGTGTGTGCAGGTGTGCAGAGGTGAAAGTTTTGGAGTGGATGCAAAAGATGGGTGTTAGCATTTTGCTGTTCGCCGTGTTGAATTGGTGACCCCAAAATTGACCGTCTTTCAAGTCAATTGATGGCCTTTGAGTTTTTATCAAATTCGGTGGTCAAAGTGATGATTTGGTGAATTGCCAAATTGTTTTGATGATGAATAGTATCACAGCCTTTTGGTGCATTATGGAAGGCCTGAGATTTTAAAAGAAAAGGTGGTCAAGTACATATTCGGTGGTGTAAGTCAGCATTGCTGAATTGCATCGCCTGACTGACTTAACTTCATATAAAGTAATCTTTTTACTTTTTCACTTTTTACTTTTTATCATCTTCACTCCTAAGCACTAATCACTCTATTAGCTTTCATTTTTCATCATTTTCATTGGGGATTGAGCATCATTATCATTATCTTCTTCCTTTTTGTCTTTGAATCATAATTCTTGTATGTCTTCGACCCTTTTTCTCATTTTTATAAAAATTTTGGACTTGGTATTTTTTTAGCTTAGTTGTGGAACTATATGGTTCATTGTGTTAAGTGAATAAGCAATGGAAATTATAGTGTGATATGTTGGATTTTTATAGTGAAACCCTCTTGCTCGGTTTTGTACTTGTTTAGATGGTTTTTTTTATTTCTATGAGTTGTGATGAACTTGATTATGTATATATGGTGGGTCCAGCACGAAATTAATGTTCTTGGTGCCTAATCATTGTCATAGTTCATAATGAAGCCCAATTTGATCGAATGGTTCTTGTTTTGCAATTTTTGTTAGGTTCATGAACTTGCTTGAGTTGAATTTGATATAATTGTGTGTTTTATGGTCTTGTTTGAATTATGTTATGTTGGTGAACTTTGAGTAACCCACAAATTTAATCACGTAACTTAAACTTGCCCGATGATGGAGTGGGTAACTTCTTTCTTAAGGGAAATTGGTCATGTGGTCAAACTCATGTTCATGGTGTGATTGTTAGGATCCAATTGGCATGTTCTAGTGTGTGGATATTCATTGTTGAGGAATGCATTGTGAAATTTCCCTCATTTTTTTATTGTGTGCTTAGAATTTGAATTTTTAGGGAACTTGGTGTTGCTAGTCAACTTTGGCAATGGTCAATTTGATCGCGAGTTGATTCGATGATCTACTCAAAGGCCACATGCATCGCCCTATGTGACAGTTTGTGATCCTTGAGTTCTTTCATATTCAAAGACAATCATTTTGATCACCAAATCAATTCGATGGATCGCTGAATGTCTACAACCATTTCAAAATTTAATATTGTTTTAAGCCTTTGATTATGTAACAAAAAGCGACGATCAGTTTGACCACCGAATCAATTCAACGATCCACTAAATATGTTTGGCGGGTAAATATACCTTCCTTTTATACATGATTTTCTAAGGTTTCTTTTTGGATTTTTCTTTTATACCATTGATTCTTACACACATGTTTACTTTGTTATGCAAGTATGCCTCATCAAAAGCATCATATTTCATGTGGTGGATCCCATGAAATATTGGAGGAGAGGTGATTATCCACTTTTGGGGTCATTGATAGGTACCTCAAGGTGGTGGACATCTTGAGATTCCACGGGTTCTAAAGTTTCACCACACCTTGGAAACTATATATTCCTAATTGGGTTTGAGAGTTCTATGAGGCCTATGCTAGAGTGATTCCCAAAAGCAAAGGATGTGTAAAAATTGTTCTGAAGCCAGTGGATGTAGTTGAAGTGTGGGGTGCGCCCATCCCTTGGAGTGAGAACGAGATTAATGACTTATTGTGGTGAACATTTCAGCTTTGCTATGGTCTAGCAGATATGATTGAGAAAAAGACCCTTGACAACCTCAAATCATGGCTTGCCCCGATGATCAGTATTGCAATCCCATCGTGGTTAGAACAAGGGGTAGTGATTGAGAAGAAAGAACTAAACATTCCTGCTAGGTATTGGTTCTATTTCATTAGCAGTAACCTTATGTCATCCCAAAAAAGACTATCCTTCGGCATCCTAAAGCAGCATTGGTGGGTTGTATCATGGATCATAGGAAATTGAACCTTGTCTTAATTATGGCTCTAGAGATTCTCACTCCGGCTATATAGGTTTAGAATTCTCTCTCATTTTCAAGCCTTGTTATAGCCTTGTGAAAGAGAGCTAATGTACTTTTCATCAGCAACACTGATGTGCAGATCACTCCATAAGTTTTGACAAACATCTAGCGTATCAAGATAGATTTCTAATAGGAAGAGGAGGATAGGGCCAGGAAGAAACAAGTAGACACAATGCTAGTTGTTGATGTTGATATACTTGAGATCGACACTTTTAAGTTGTCGCAAGATTCAGGTATACTTTTTTCCTCTGTCTTGACCCCTTCCTCTCCTACTCCTCCCCCTTCATCCTCTACTCAGCCAGAGCTATAGACTTCGATAGCTCGACCCTAGATTACACAAGCTACCATCTACTATTTATCCTGGATAGCCAAATCAACTGAGATCAGGGCTACAAGCGCCAATTCCTCTCTGCCTATGATGATTAAGAGGGTTGTAAGGCCCCCATATGTTGGAAAGTGTGGCAATGCAAAGGAAAATAATTTCTAAAAAACAATTTGAGTAATAGTGGTTCACGAAGGGGTTTTATGGGGCATATGGTGATGTACGAGCCGTACTTTGGCTCATGAGTTCTGAGGGTACATTCCAATAGCTCGAGTTTGGAAGGCCAGTAATGTACAAAGGTATTTGTGGGTCATAAATTCTTCCATGAGTCGTAACTCCTGCTCGTGGAATAATGGCCAGACTGGAGGAATTTGGGATTTTTAGGGGTTCAATATACAGGTTATCAGATGGACTGTGCCATGACTTACAGGTCATAAGTCCCATGATAGGTTAAGGATCAGAGAGGGTTTCTGAGGGTCCAAATGTTATCAGAAAAAACCCCCTCTCCGACGGCCCATAGACTGGACCATAGCCCGTAATTTGAGTCTCGTGGTCCTGTCTTGTAGGCTTTTTAAAAGGGTAAGTTTGAATTTTCCCATTGTTTTAAGTCTATACCACATAATTTAGGACCCTAAACCATCACTTTCAAGCCTTATACACCCTCAATAATCTCATTCCACTCATTACAAAATATCCTAAGTCCCAAAACACTCCCAAACTCTTCAAGGTCTTCAAAAGGAATAAAGCAAGCTAGGGTTTTGGATTTCCTCAACTCCAAGTCTGATTTTCCTCCGTAAAATCACTATGGTGTGTGGGGTTTTATTAGTGGGGACCTACTCTCCACTAAGCTCAACCATTCCCTCTCCTTTTGATTTTTCTCAAGTTATAGTAATACATGATGATATTGTGAACTTTTTCATATGAAGATAATCTGGAGTATTTTATGATGGTTCATCCCTATGCATTATTTTGAAGTGAAATGTCATGTGAGATGTAAGGTTTATATAAGGGTTTAGATAATGCCATAACCAAGTTTTGACTATGTTTTGGTGAGTTCTTTGAATAATGATCAAGTGATCCTATTTTGCAACTTTTATGGCATCTATTCACGATTTGCATGGTTGTAAGTTTTGTATATGAACTCACCATGATTTTTAAGGATGTGTGCCAAGATTCTAAGATGTTGAGGGCCTTATGGAAAGTTATGCCAGCTATGAATGTTATGAATTTTGAAAGGCCTTTTATGCATGCTATGAGATATGAGAACATTATGAAAGTTATAAAATTTATGAAAGTTATGAAGCCCCACTTTGATATTATGAAGCTTTGTTTTTGATGAGCTAATCTATAAATATATTATGACGCTTTGTAAGCTAAGGCTGTAAGTATGATTTGAATATTTCTTGGGATTGAGACCTAGCACTTAGAGGACCTTGGTAGATGATCATTGTTCATAACTATGTTGCCAAATTCTTTTGCCGCATACTTAGTACATTCAAACATACTAACGCATATTCTTTTGCCTACATGATCTAACCATGTAGTAATTGGTGCTCCTTTTCATCCTCCTCCATGCGGTTAGATAGTTTGGATGAAGAATTTCTATTGGTGAATCCTCCACATTTGGGGATAACATCCATTTACTTTCATGATTTTATTTAATCTTATTTATTTTGGATACTATCTTTTGAGGGTGAGACTGGGAGATGTCTTTTCCCAGTTCCATTCATTACTAGAGGTGTTGTTGGATATGGTTATTGTTATGTATATTTTGAGCACAATTCATTATTCTATGTAATTATTGATGGCTTCCCTAAGTCCTTACCCTGTAACGACCCAAAAAAATTCAAAAATTCTTATGGTTGATCTTGTATGATTATATACTGGTCATAGTTGAATTTTGGTAGCCATGGGTTGAGTTTAAGTGGCTGAATTCAAAACAAACCTTTTGGTGGCCTAGAGAGGCCATTTGGGCAGTGTACTTTGAGAAATCACAACTTTTGGTACGATATGAACTGTGTGGGCTACTATATATATTGAATCTCTTTGCGTTATATTCGCAACACAACTGATTTCACTCAATCCAGAGTTCGTATGAGGAAGTTATCGTCAAAATAGTGAGACTGCCCGTAATTTGGAGGATACTGGAAATAGGCTCTGGAAATGGTCCAAGGAAAGGACCACGGACCATGTGAAGGTCCACAGTCTGTGTGGGGGTTCGCGGGGGTTCCAATGGGCTCCTGGTGGCCAGGACCCTGGCCATGGACCAAGTTAAGTCCCACGGACCACCCCACGGTCCGTGAGACTCCAAACGGACCATGAAGGGGGTCCGTGAAGTGGGGCAGTGTGTGGCCAAGGTTGTGGGGCTGGTCTCTTGGCCAAGTGTGGCTCCATGGACCAGTACACGGTCCGTGAGACCCTTCCGTGAAGTTATCCAGAAAGTCCCCGAGAGTTCAAGCCGAAGACAAAACCAAGGCAAGGTACACGGACAGGTACACGGTCCATGTACCACGAGTAGGTATGCTTTGATATGATATGATATGTTACGTAAATCCTTCTGAAATGGGAGACCCGTAAGAAAGGTGGCCATCACACCGAAATGGGAGACCCATAAGGTGTGGTGAGATTACCCTTCACAAGTAATCTTCCCTGATCCAATGGGGGAGCTTTCATTGGGCAAGTACATATTGTAGATCACATGGATTTGGATGTCGGTTATGGTTCCATCCCCTATATATTAAGCATTATGGCATTCCATGCATCATGAGTTTCATGGCATATTGTTATTTGTCCTTTCTTATATTCACTTCTATATATGCACCCTTGCCATGTAGGTGGTTATAGGTTCATGTGCATATGAATTTGCATGCCCGCATACTTAGTACTTAATTGTGCTAACCCATATTGTTGTCTACATGCTCTAACCATGTAGGTGTCGGCGACGATCTCTATCTACCTTTGCCCAACGAGTGATCATTTTGAAGACTTGAGCTTGTGGTGAGCCCTTTTGTTCAAGAGCAATAGCCACCTTCTATCTACCTAGTTCTATTATGTTATTCACTTTACTTATGTATTGAAGGTAAGCCTCAAACTATGTCGAGGCCCCGCTTTATCTATATAGAGATTTGTTGGACAAACTAAACTCTTGTACGTTGGCTTGTAATTGTTGGATATTATTACTATGGAATGTTATGTTTATGAGCCTGATTATAGAATGGTATTGATTATGTTTATGACTTGATGTTGGGAATTGTATTTGACTATGTTCTTATGTGGAAAGTCCCATAACCCCGGTGTGTCACTATAGTTGGAGTCCTACTTACCCGTCCCCTTAGAGATAATTATTATGTTTTATGTGAATCCATGTTTATCCCATTCTCGACAACATACCCATAGCTTTAGTCTGAAGCCCCGATTCCCTTAGAGCTTATATGTTATGCGTTTTGCTTTTGCGTTTTCGAACAGATGATGTGTGTGATGATGCTATGATGGCTTGATCGAGGATTTTTGGGTTCTCCTTTTCCATGTCACATCTAGGCCCCCTATTTGGGCCATGACAAAGATGGTATCAGAGCCCTAGGTTTGTAATGATCCTCGGAGTCCAACATGCTGCATCACTTAAAGTCTCGTTCATGGGTGTGATGCGTGCCATACCTATGAGTGAGAGGCTATGACACATTCTAAGAACTTATCACTTCATTGTCTCTTGTATCGTGCCTTGTACCCTTATGAGATTTCTCTTTACTCTTGGTATTTTATCGCTCTTTCAGATAATGCCTCCTAAAAGAGCTCCCCTTCCCCGTCAGGCTCCAGGAATTGAGGAACAAACACCTCAGGCACCGGTAGAGGAACAGGTGTCCCATGTTGAGCTTAGAAATGTAGTCTCCATGTTAGCCCAAGCTGTGGCCAACCAAGCACGGCCTGCCAACCCGGTCAATATTGGTACTCCAGCTTCAAAGGTGAGGGATTTCACCTGTATGAACCCTCCTATATTTTATGGCTCTAAGGTTGATGAGGATGCTCAAGATTTCATTGATGAACTCACCAACGTGTTGTCAATTATGGGTGTGAATTCAGAGGAGAAAGTAGATTTAGCGTCTTACCAACTTAAGGATGTGGCACAAGTATGGTACAACCAATGGCTTGTTGAGAGGGTGATGGATTTTAAGTTTGGGTGGGAGGACTTCAAAGTGGACTTTCTTGATCAGTTCTTTCCTCTTGAGCTTAGGGAAGCCAAAATGATCGAGTTTTGCAATCTCCAGCAAGGTGGCATGATCGTAAGGGACTATGCCCTCAAGTTTACTAAACTCTCCAAGTATGCTCCAATACTTGTCTCTGACCCCCGTGCAAGGATGCACAAGTTCATTTCAGGTGTTTTGGACTTGGTGGTGAAGGAATGTAGGACCACTATGCTCATCTGTGACATGGATATCTCTCGAATCATGACTTATGCTGAGAAAATTGAGGGGGAAACACTTAAGGAGAGAAGAGTGCATGAGGCTAATAGGGCTCGGTTTGATGGTGGGTTCTCCAATTATAAAAGTAGTGGTGGTGGTGTTGGCCGATTTCATCAAGGCCAAGGTTTGAATGTGAGGGTTGCAAATCTGAGGGTGAATCCTCTTAAGGCACAATTTGGGGGTGGTCCCCAATTTCCTCTTTGTGGTCATTGCGAAAAGCATCATATGGGTGATTGTAGGAAGGTTTTGGGTGCTTGCTATGGATGTGGTAGTTTGGACCACAAGGTTTTTGACTGTTCAAGGGGTGCCAAGAAAGACCAAGTGGCTCCCAGTGGTCAAGGGATGCCAAAGGCTCCGATTGGTGGTGCTCCAAGGAACAACCAATTCTATGCTCTCCATGCTTGACAAGAGATGGAGGAAGCTCCGGACGTCATGACGAATATGTTGAAAATCTTTAATTTTGATGTTTATGCTTTACTTGATCCGGGTGCAAATTTATCTTATGTGACTCCTTTGTTGGCTATTAAATTTGGTGTGAATTCCGAGACCTTGAGGGAACCTTATTTGGTGTATACTCCCGTGGGTGATTCTATTGTGGCCCAGAAAGTGTATAGGAGTTGTCCCGTGTTGGTATTGCATAAAGTGTTCCCCGGTGACCTTGTAGAACTTGAAATGTATGATTTTGATGTCATTCTTGGGATGGATTGGTTACATGCATCATACGCCTCAATTGATTAAAGAACTAGGCGGTTCAAGTTCCAAGTCCCTAATGAACCGGTATTGGAGTGGGAGTGTAGCAATTCCATGATTAAAGGTAGGTTTATTTCCTACCTTAAGGCCCAAAAAATGATTGGGAAAGGATGCATCTACCATATTGTTCAGGTTAGAGATAGGGAGAGTGAGTCACCTAGGCTTGAATCAGTTCCGGTGGTAAAAGAGTTCCCCGATGTATTTCCCGAGGATTTTCCTGGTATCCCTCCCGATAGAGAAGTGGATTTTGGTATAGACCTTC
>JBCEWC010004438.1:0-27348 GCA_038996855.1 Solanum aculeatissimum | reverse complement strand
AAATCATACATTTCAAGTTCTACAAGGTCACCGGGGAACACTTTATGCAACACCGACATGGGACAACCCCTATACACGTTCTGGGACACAATAGAATCACCCATGGGAGTATACACCGAATACGATTCCCTCATGGTTTTGCAACTCACACCAAATTTAATAGCCAACAAAGGAGTCACAAAAGATAAGTTTGTACCCGGATCAAGTAAAGCATAAGCATCAAAGTTAAAGATTTTCAACATGCCCGTCACGACGTCTGGAGCTTCCTCCACCTCTTGGCGGACATAGAGAGCATAGAACCAGTTGTTCTTAAAAGCACCACCAACCGGAGCCTTTGGCGGCCCTTAACCACTGAGGCCACTTGATCTTTCTTGGCACCCCTTGGACAATCGGAAACCTTATGGTCCAAACCACCACATCTATAGCAATCACCTGAAGCCTTCCTACAATCCCCCGTGTGATGATTTTCGCATTGACCACAAAGAGGAATTCGGGGACCAACCTCAACTTGTTCCTTAAGAGGAGGCACCTTAGGATTTGCAATTCTCGCGTTTGAACCTTAGCCTTGATGGAATCGGCCAAAACCACCACCACCACTCTTCGAGTTGGAGAACAGACCATCAAATCGAGCCCTCTTAGCTTCATGCACTCTTCTTTCCTTAAGTTTCTCTCCCTCAATTTGTTCGGCCTAAGTCATGAGCCAAGAAATGTCCATATCCCTAATAAGCATGGTCGTTCGGCACTCCTTCACAACCAAATCTGACACACCCGAGATGAACTTGCGCATTCTTGCACGGGGATGCGATACGAGCATAGGAGCATATTTGGAAAGCTTGGTGAACTTAAGGGCATAGTTCCTCATTGTCATGTTACCCTGTTAGAGATTTATGAACTCAGTCATCTTAGCCTCTCTAAGCTCAAGGGGAAAGAAACGATCAAGAAAGGCCATCTTGAACTCCTCCCATCCAACCTTAACATCCATCATCCTCTCAACAAGCCAATGATTGTACCACACTTATACCACATCCTTAAGCTTGTAAGCCGCTAACTCCGCCTTATCCTCCGAACCAACACCCATAATTGTCAACACTTTTGTGAGTTCATCAATGAACTCTTGAGCATCCTCATCAACCTTAGAGCCAAAGAATTTTGGAGGGTTCATACGGGTAAAATCCCTCACCCTTGAAGCCGGAGCACCAAAGTTCATGGGATTCACCGGACGATCTTGGTTGGCCACAACTTAGGCCAACATGGATACCACATTTTTGAATTTGGCATGGGACACCTGCTCCTTTACCGGAGCCCGAAAAGCTTGTTCCTCAATTCTGGGAGCCTGACGAGAAAGGGGAGCTCTTCTGGAAGGCATGTTCTGAAAGAGCGATAAGAACCAAGAGTTTAGAGAAATCTCATAAAGGGTATAAGGAACGATACAAGAGACAATGAAGTGATAAGTTCCTAAAATTTCATCATAGCCTCTCACTCATATTTATGGCGCACATCACACCCATGAACGAGAATCTAAGCGACGCGGCATGTTAGACTCCGAGGATCATTACAAATCTAGGGCTCTAATACCATTCTTGTCACGACCCGGATAAGGGGCCTAGATGTGACATAGCAAAAAAGAACCTGAAAGTCCTCGATCAAGCCATTATAGCATCATTACACATATCATCGGTTCGAAAGTACGGAAGTAAACACATAACACATAAGTTCTAAGGGAATCGGGGCTTTGGACTAAAGCTATGGGGATATTATCGGGAATGGGATGAACATGATTTCACATAGCACATAACAGTTATCTCTAAGGGGCGGGTAAGTTGGACTCAAGCTATGGGGGCATACCGGGGTTATGGGACTTTTCACATAACCACATAATCAAATACAATCCCCACATCAAGTCATAAGCATTATCACTAACATTTCCATAATCAAGGCTCATAAACCATAACGTCTCAATAGTCATAATATCCAAAAAAATTACAAAACCAACGTACAAGAGTTTAATTTATCCAATAAGCCTCTACATAAGATAAGCGGGGCCTCGACATAGTTTGAGGCTCACCCTCAATACATAGGTAAAGAAAAGTAAGAACAACAATAGGTAGATAGAAAGTGGCTATTGTCCTTGACAAAAAGGGCTCACCACAAGTAAATTGCTTCAAGCGGATCACTCGTCGTGTAAAGGTAGATAGAGATCGTCTTCGGTACCTACATGGTCAGAACATGTAGACAAGAGTATGGGTTAGCACAATTAAGTACTAAGTATGTGGGCATGCAAATGCATATGCACATAAACCTATGACAACCTACATGGAAAGGGCACATATATAGAAGTGAATATAAGAAACAACAATATCAATATGCCATAAAATCATGATGCATGAAATGCAATAATGCTTAGTATAGAGGAGATAGAACCATAACCGACATCCAAATCTATGTAAGCTATAACATGAACTTGCCCAATGAAAGCCCTCCCATTGGATTAGAGAAGATTACTTGCCAAAGGTAATCTCACCACACCTTACAGGCCTCCTATTTCGGTGTGATGGCCACCTTCCTTATGGGTCACCCATTTTGGAAGGATTTACATAACATAACATGTCATATCATATCATATCATATCAAAGCATACCTTACAGGTCTCCCATTTCGGTAGTAACCTATGGTTGACACATAGTTTCGAGAAAGGAGTGAGACCTTTAGGGATAGCCCACTTACTACTCCAGTCCTTTTTGGTACTAAGTCATCATCCCACAAGAATACGTATACATATACATGCTTTTAAAATGAAACTTGACACTTGAACATCAAATCATGCATACTTAGGCTTAGAAGCCAAACATTCTTTCAATACTTTTATGCATACTTAACAAGAGTCAAACATCTTTCATAATTATGAATCATAGGCTAAACAGTCAAACAAACATTCATGTCAAACTTCATGCATAAGAGTAGCTCCATACTTGTCATATCATATCATATCAGTGCAAGCACCCATGTTGCTCAAATAGCCATATCATAGACTTAGTTTGATCACAACTTCGCCATAACCCATACTTGTTCAAAATCATAGTCATAAGCATATTTGGGACTTAGCCCACATCAAAACTTTCATCATAAATCCATGAATCATGCATGCAATGCCATGAGGAACAGTGTAAATAGCATAGGTAATGGAATCCATACTTGAAATTCAAATCAAGAGTAGTTCATGAGAAATTCCAAGTCAAACCAACCTTTAAATAATCATTTAAATAATACCAATGCATAAATCAAGAGTACAAAGGACATGCATAACTTGATCATCATCAAAACCCTTTAATATTCATACATTCAAGATTAAATCAACCTTAAAACACCTAATTTCTACAGCACATAATCCCAGTCAATTAAATACTTAAAAATATAAAGAACCCAACCTTAATTAAAACATAAAAATCAAATTTAAATAGGAGGGCTCTTGGGTATTCATGGGTGAAAGGGAATCCATGCATCAAACCCACATACCTTGAAATTGACCAAGGGAAATGAAGGATTTCACAACAAGGATGATCTTTCCAAAATTCCTTCAAGCTTTCATCAATGGAGGTCAAGAGAACTTAGGAAATTTCAAAGTGTAATGGAGAGTGTTAGAATGGATGAAAAGGGTTTAGGGTTAGGTTTAGGGGGTTTAAGGGACCTAAGAAATCCTAAAAGGGGCATAGGATTTAATTAAATTACGAATTAATCATTAATGAAATGGAATAACCCCTGAAATACAGTTCCACATGGAAGGGCTACAGTTCTCTTACAATGGCACACGGTCCGTGTACCTGACCGTGTGACCATACTTGACTTCATCTTCGACTTGAACTCTCGGGGACTTTTTGGATCACTTCATGGGAGGGTCTCACGGATTGTGTGGCTTCACACGGACCGTGTACTGGTCCGTGGAGCCACACTTGGCCTGGAGTCCAGCACCAAACCTTAACAAAGGTTTTGCCCCACTTGACGGGACCTCTCACGGCCCGTGTGAGGTCTCACAGATCGTGGGATGGTCCGTGGGGTTTGCCTTGGTCTATGGCCAGGGTTCTTGCCACAAAGAGCCCACTGGAACCCCCCATGAATCCCCACACGGACCGTAGACCTTCACACGGTCTGTGGTCCTGTCCTTGGACCATTTCCAGAACTTGTTTCCAGCGTCCTTCTAATTACGGGAAGTCTCACTGTTTTGTCCATAACTTTCTCATACGAACTCTGAATTGAGTGAAACCAATTGCGTTGCGAAGATAACGCAAAGAGCTTCCATTTGATATATAGTATCCCACACATTTCATCCCGTACCAAAAGTTTTGATTCCTTAACGTACACTGCCCAAACGGCTTCTCCATGACACCAAAAGGTCCATTTTGAATCTGCCACTTAAATTCAACCCATGGCTACCAAAATGCAACCATGTAAAGTTAGAAACTATGCAAAATCAACCAAGGAATTTTTAAAAATTTTGAATCGTTACACGATCAGACAAATAGTAGTGAGGAGATAGAAGTAAAGGTCGGTCAAACGCCCAAATAGGTTGAAGGTAGAGGTACATCACTACCAGAAACAACAATGTTTAGTGACTTTGGGGGAATTATTACCAAGTTGCTTTTGCATAGAGGTTACTCAAGACAATGTTGAGGCATTATGTTTCAGTGCTGGCAAAGGAGAAGTAATGAATGAAACTTCATCAAAAGTGTCTTTTCCTAACAAAGAAGAAACAACAAATAAAACTTCATCGAAGGTGTCTTCTGCTAATAAAGAAGAAGAAATGGGTGAAATCCCATCAAAAACATCTCCCTCATCTTTAAAAAGTCTATGGAACCATCCCTTCTAGAAGTTCATGCATGTTATACATGATCACATTTACAGACAATGATCTTCTATTTGGAGAAACTCTACATAATCATCCTTTGTATATGGTGGGTCATGTGCTAGATAAGAATATAAATAGAATCTTGATAGATGAAGGGTTTAGGGTCAACATTCTACCCATCCACATGTTGAAAGAACTTGGTATCACAACTAAAGAACTTAGCGAAAGTCATTTATTGATACAAGAATCCAATCAAGGGGGCAGAGGTCTATAGGCTCGATTAAGCTAGAAAATCATATGGATGATTTGTGATCAAGTTCCTAGATGCATGTGATTGATGAAAGACTTCATACAATATATTGCTCGGAAGGCCTTGGGTGCACGAAAAAAAAATCTCATCTTCTTACTATCAATGTTTGAAGTACCTTGAAGATGGAATTGAAAGAAAAATAATTGTTGATAATAATTCTTTCACTGAAGTTGAGTCACATTTGCTGATGCAAAGTTCTATTTAAAGATCTATATTGTAAAGGGGTAAAGCTTGAGGGTGTCAAACTGACCAAATCTGATAAGCTTAATGGTAAAACAACAAATATGGCCATTGAAAGGGCCAAAGTTGTCATTGGGGAGCTAGTACTTGACTAAATAAAGGGAAAACCATGCCCTCAAAAGGAAAACTAGCCTCTACGCTTCATTATGTTCCAAAGGTGAAGAATGATGAGGGTCAGTCATCTGATGTACAAGGAAATGTACTAGGAGGGTTGACTCTTCCTATTAAATGAATCAATTCAATAAACTTGTCTTCAAAGTTATTGGGAAATTTTGTGGCTCAAAATCCACCACTAGATATGTCGCTTCCTAAAACACTTAGTGAAGGCTTTGACCCAAATGCTTAAAAGTTATTTGCAAAGGTTGGGTATAACCTTGATGAGCCATCTAGGCTAGGGAAACTCCCATTAGAGGGCACAACCAGGCAAGCGCGCGAAAGTTTAGGTTAAAGCCAACTGCTACCTATTCGCATCTGCCTATCATTGTCCATGTTGGGCTGACTCTATTTTTTAGGCAAGAGGACCCTTACTGATATTGATTGGCCTATTGATAGGCTATAAGTAGGACGTTTGCTATTGCTATAAGGGTTTCTCACCTTTATACGACTTGGCTTCGCTATCGCTCATAATAGTCGACAGTAATCCTGTCATACCCACTCTATGAATAGGTCAATTCTCTGTGACATCCCACCGTTCATGACATCCCTTGCTTCTCGCAAGAATGGCTCCTCGGTAGAGGAGTAGAAGCGTTGGTCGCAATAACTATATCACTATAGAAGATGAGTGTGTTTCTTCTAATAAACGATCTTCTATCTTTGGTCGGCTTGAAAAGTGTACTGAAAGAACTTCCGTGTTTGAAAGGTTAGGTCCATTGAAGAAGAAGAATAACAAGCATCGAATAAATTACTTGAGAGAACTTCACCTATGATCCAAAATGATTTCAAAAATGTAATCCCTTCTAGGATAAAGCGGCGAGTGGAACTCATGGTTTCATGTAAAGAGGTAATAAAGGTGAAGGCTCCTACTGTGGTTTACACCAAAGAGCGCAAGAAAGATGAAGAAAGTATAGGTTCCTCTTGTTATGTTACAACTAAGGTTGAGAACGATACCTCATGTCAACAGAAAATTGATGAAGAGTTGGGAGGTATTGTTTGGTGCCATCATATATCTATTAATAACAATGATCCACAAGAAGAGGAGAATGTTGTAGATGCCCCACAAAAATTTGAAGAAGTAGTGAAGACCATAATGGATCCCTTAAAAGAAGTTAACCTTGGCAATGATGAAGATATGAGGCCAACTTACTTGAGTTCTTTTCTAGAAGTTGATGAAGAAATGTCTTACATGAATATACTCAAGGAATACAAGGATGTCTTTTCTTGGAGCTATAAAGAAATGTCTGGCTTACATCCCAAAATAGTGGTCCATCAATTGGCAGTCAAGCATGACGCTCATCCTATTAAGCAGGCTCAAAGACATTTTAGGCTGGACTTGGTTCCATTGATCAAGAAAGAAGTTAACAAACATATTGAGGCAGTCTTCATTCGTGAAGTTAAATACCCCACGTATATTTCAAACATTGTTCCTATGAGAAAGAAAAATGGCCAAATTTGAGTTTATGTTGACTTCATAGATCTCAACAACGCGTGCCCTAAAGATGAATTCTCGCTACCCCCATTCCAGAGCTAATGATTGATGCTACAACTGTTATGAGGGAATGTCATTCATGGATAGTTCTTCTAGCTATAATCAAATTCATATGTTGCTAAAGGATGAAGAAATCATATCATTTCACACACCTAAAGAAATTTATTATTACAAAATGATGCCCTTCAGTTTAAAGAATCTTGGTGCCACATCTCAAAGGGCTATGCAAAAAATATTTGATGATTTACTCCACAAAAATATTGAGTGTTATGTTGATGACTTGGTGGTAAAATCAAAAAAGTAGAGTAACCATTTGGAAGACTTGAGAATAGTGTTTGAGTTGCTTCAAAGATATCAACTGAGGATGAATCCATTACAATGTGCCTTTGGGGTTATTTCTAGAAAGTTTCTTGGCTTCATTATGTGACATTAAGGAATTGAGATTGATCAAGCCAAAGTTGATGCAATTTTGAAGATGCCCAAGCCTCGAAACATTCATGAGTTGCAAAGTATTCATCGAAAATTAGCCTACTTAAGGAGGTTCATCTCGAATCTAGCCGAAAGACACCAACCACTCAGTCATCTCACGAAGAAAGGTGTCCCTTTCAAGTGGGATCAAATAAGTAGCAAAGCCTTTGAAAGTATCAAAGTGTATCTAGTGAAACCTCTTGTATTAGCAGCTCCTATACCTGGAAATCCATTGATACTTTACATTGCGGCACAATAAAGGTCTATGGGAGCCTTACTATCTCAAGAAAATAGTGAAGGCAAAGAAAATTCCCTTTATTACTTGAGCAGAATGATGACACCAAATGAGCTAAATTATTCACAAATTGAGAAGTGTTTGGCGCTATCTTTTCGATTCAAAAGATGAATCACTATTTTCAAGCTCACATTGTCCATCGTATTTCTAGAGCAAATCCCATCAAATTTGTTATGTCAAAACCAGTCCTCAATGATCAACTAGCAAGATGGTACCTTCAGTTCTAACAATTTGAGATTGTGTACATCCCTCAAAAGGTTGTGAAGGGAACAAGCATTAACAGACTTTTTGATAGACCACCCTATACCAGATGATTAGGAATTGATTGATGAACTTCCTGACGAAGATGTATTGGCTATTGAAATTCAGCCTGCTTGAAAAAAATGTACTTTGATGGGGTTGCACATCATGGTGGAGCCGGTGCAGGCGTAGTGTTTGTCACTTCACAAGGAGAAGTCCTACCATTCTCTTTTACTTTGAAACAGTGTTGCTCCAATAATTTCGTAGAGTATCAAGCGTTAATACTTGGACTCGAAATGGCTATTGACATAAAGCAATTACAGTTACAAGTCTTTGGTGACTTTCAGTTAGTGATCAAATAACTTTTGGGAACCTATGAGGTCAGAAAACTTGAATTGTACCCCTATCACTCTTATGCTCAAAATTTAATAAGATGGCTCAAAGATGTAACCCTCCAACATGTATCGAGAAAATAAAATAAAACAGTTGATGTCTTAGTTGCTCTAGCTTCAACTTTGACCCTTCCTGATCAAATGCAAGTTACTATCTGCCAAAAATGGGTAGTACTACCACTGGATGAAAATGAACATATGGAGACACGGCTTGAGCATGTGGTTGCAGTTTCCAAAGCCAACAAAGAGGACTTGAGACAAGTTATCATCGACTACTTATGTTATGGGATACTTCCAAAAATGTGAAAAGAAAGAGTGGCATTCGTCGTCGTGCCCCTCATTTCCTTTACTATAAGGACACCCTATATAGAGGATCATTCGAGGGAGTACTCCTTTGATGTCTGGGAGAAAAAAAAGCAGGCCAAACTCTACAAGAAGCACATTCAGAAGAATGTGGATCGCATCAATCTGGATCAAAGCTCCATTTTTTATTCACATAAAGAGAATGGGGTATTATTGGCTAACCATGGTAAATGATTGTATAGATTATTCTCAAATGTGCAAATTTTGTCAATTTCATGTCAACTTCATGCATCAACAGCCCAAAGTTTTACACCCAACTATCGCATCTTGGTCATTCGATGCTTGGAGATTGGATGTTGTTGGTCCACTACCAAAATCTTTTGGTGGGCACTTATACATCTTTGTTGCAACTGACTACTTCTCAAAATAGGTTGAAGTTGTCACTCGTAAAGAAATCAAGAAGGAGAACATTGTAAACTTCATTCGAATGAGCATTGTCTATTGATTTGGCATTCTAAGATACATAATCATGGACAATGGCAATCCATTTGATAACAAGTTGATGAATAAAATATGTGATCTCTTTGGCTTCAAGCAGCATAAATCTTCTATGTATAATGTTGCCCCCAACGGTCTAACCGAGGCATTCAATAAGACCCTATGCAATCTATTGAAGAAAGTTGTCTCTAAGTCTAATAGAGATTGGCATGAAAGAATGGAAGAAGCCTTGTGGGCATATAGGACAACATATCACACACTGACTCTAGAAACCCTATATTCGCTTGCTTTTGGCGTTGAAGTGGTTTTGCTACTTGAGTGCCAAATATTATCCTTAAGACTGGCTATCCAAAAAGGGCTCACTTAGGAAGAAAATGCTCGTCTGCGTCTTGCCGAGCTAGAAGTACTTGATGAAAAGAGGTTAGAAGCCTAACCAAATCTTGAATGTTATCAAGCTCATTTGTCTCGTGCTTTCATCAAAAAGGTTCGCTTGAGGTGCTTTCAAGTTGGAGATCAAGTCCTCGCAGTAAAAAGGCCCATTATCACTTCACATAAGTCCATGGGCAAATTCACGAAGTGGGATGGACCATATGTAGTATAAGAAGTATACTCAAATGGTGCTTACAAGCTTGTCGATGTAAATGGCATAAGGATCGGTCCTATAAATACAAAATTTCTTAAGAGGTACTATCCTTAAGGCAAATAATTCTCCCTAAAAGTCATGTATAAAATTGCATGATACTCCTAGCCTGCAAGATTATAAACTGTGTATGGCACCCTAAAATGATATCTGCTAGGTTGAAAATCTTGAAAGAGGCAGCCTAGCAAAAACAAACACTCTCCCCAAAACTATGTTGTGACTTGATCCTCTTCATTGAGGTATGTAGACGCTTGGAATTATATTCTAAGTTCAGTTGCATGAGTGTTAAAAATTTATATGTCCCTACCTAATTCCTTATGGGGGCAAAGCCCTATAGGATATGAGCTTCTTTAATAGCATAGTTGAAGTGTTCAAATTCTTCAAATTTACAAGTTGAAGTTTTCGAATTCCTCAAGATGAAAGTTGAAGTCTTTGAATTATTCATATATGCAAGTTGAAGTCTTTGATCCTCCAACTATGCAAATTAAAGTCTTCAAATCCTCCAAATTTGTAAATCAAAGTCTTCAAAGACTTCACCAATCTCCAAATCCTTCAAGTATGCAAGGTGAAGTCTTTGAATTCTTCAAGTATGCAAGTTGAAGTCTCAAATTCTTTGAGTTTACAAGTTGAAGTATTTGAATTATTCATATATTTGAAGTCTTCAAATTCTTCAAGTTTGCAAGTTGAAGTTTTCAAATTCCTCAAATATGCAAGTTGAAGTCTCTAAGGACAAAATTTGTTTCTTTGCACCTTCAAGCGGACTTTTTTGCAGGCTTATCCTTAAAAAGATATCTAAATTTCCTTTCCTTAAGGTGGACAAAAAAAATTATCTTTTTGCACCTTAAGCTAACCTTTTCGCAGGTTTATGTTTAAAAGGATCTCTAAATTTCCATACCTTAAGGTGGACAAAATTTATCCCTTTGTACCTTAAGCTGGCCTTTTCACAGGTTTGTCTTTAAAAAGATCTCTAAATTTTCATGTCGTAAGGTGGACAAAACTTCTCCCTTTGCAAATGTGTTTAAACATTTGGAACATTTGTAAAGCCTCAAATTAGGGGTCTCTTATGTTTAAATATTAGGAAAATTTGTAAAGCCTCGAATTGGGTGTCTCATGTGTTTAAACATTTGGAACATTGTAAAGCCTTGAATTGGGAGTCTCATGTGTTTAAACAGTTGGAACACTGTAAAGCCTCGAATTGGGGGTCTCATGTGTTTAAACATTTGGAACATGTAAAGTATCGAATTGGAGGTCTCATGTGTTTAAACATTTGGAACATTTGTAAAGCCTCGAATTGGGGGTCTCATGTGTTTAAATATTTGGAACATTGTAAAACCTCAAATTGGGGGTCTCATGTGTTTAAACATTTAGAACATTTGTAAAGCTTCAAATTGGGGGTTTCATGTGTTTAAACATTTGTTCATGTAAAGTCTCGAATTGGGGTCTCTTATGTTCAAACATTGAAAACTTTGTAAAGCCTCAAATTGGTAATCCCTTGTATTTAAATATTTAGGAACTTTGTAAAGCCTTGAATTGGGAGTCTCATGTGTTTAAATATTTGGAACATTTGTAAAGCCTCGAATTGGGGATCTCATGTGTTTAAACATTTGGAACATTTGTAAAGTCTCGAATTGGGGGTCTCATGTGTTTCAATATTTGGAATATTTGTAAAGCCTTGAATTGGGGGTCTCATGTGTTTAAACATTTGGAACATTTGTAAAGCCTCGAATTGGGGATCCCATGTGTTTAAACATTTGGAATATTGTAAAGCCTCAAATTAGGGATCCATATGTTTAAACATTTGGAACATTGTAAAGCCTCGAATTGAGAGTCTCATGTGTTTAAACATTTGAAACATCGTAAAGCCTCGAATTGGGAGTCTCATGTGTTTAAACATTTGGAACATTGTAAAGCTTAAATCTCCCTCTTGTGTGATATCCACAATATATTGCGTGTGACAACCTATAAAAAAAGAAAGAGAAAGGGGGGAGGGGGGGAGCAAGAGACAGCCAAAGAATAATAAGAAAAGAGGAAAAAGAAATCACCTGAAGATGGAGAAAATTTCGTTAGTGGCCAAAGCAACCTTGGCAAGTCGCACCGATGCTGCACGTCGGCTCAAGAAAATTTTAGTGACAAGAGCTCCCAAAAAAAAAAATTTACTCATGTTGATTGAAAAAAAAAAGTTCGTCTATTTATAGATGCAAAGTTGGGGTTGAGGAAATTCTTTTCCTATATTAATGATAATCCCTCTCCAAATAAAAGTCAATATGAAACTTAATAGGAGTGAAAATTGACGAGATTATCGTCCAAATCATAATTGGAATAGAAACTCATTTACTGTTGAGTCTCTTATTTTGATATGATTTAGAGTTAGTTTTGTTTAAAATAAATAAACAAATAATAATGATAATGATGCAAGGTAAATTGCACGATGTTCCAAGAAATATAAAAAGTGAAAACCATGCAAACAATGGGAAAAAGTTGCGTGCTTAGTCACTTCAAATTGGCTTTTATATCATGTTTTAGTGAATATTAGGTGGAGAGGACAAAATTGATCTATATGGATTTTTTTAATATTTTTTATATACGAAATTATTATTAAATTATCAAAGCAATACTTCAGATCTAGTCTTCAAAAAATAAAATATTCCGACGAGACTTGAAGTAGGGGGCATTTGTAATCATATAAAATTTATTAAATATAGATTTTATAAAATGATTCAAATTATACTAAATTCAAAAAATATTAGTCCAAATAAATATTATGGATTAATTATTCAAATTTGATAAAATATGGATTTAATTAAAAGTACAAATTAATTTATTTGGGCTACAAGAGATGACTCATTTTGCAAAGCCCAATATCCCCTCATCCTAGAGGCTCACTTGATGTCACATGTCGGATGACGTGGCATGCCAAGTCAAATAAAAAAGTCAATAGGATCATGTCATGTGTCAAAATGACATGACATTTCTATCTCAATCAAAGGCTAATAAAAATGTGTTACATGTGCAAGTGTTGTGTTCCAACCAATCAAATATCGCTACGTCACTTGAAAGGAAACTTATCCTATCGCTCTTCCTGCGCCATGTCACCTTAAATCTGATTGGCCGGAAGAAAGTCTGATTCCATCATGACTCATCTATTCTACAACTATGTATAGGAGTCCTCATAATTTAAATAAAAAGGACCAAGAATTCTAACAAAAAGCTAGAAAGAGTTCGTGGATCAAACATTGCAAATTTCTCTACAAAGTTCAAGAATTCAAACATTCAAGCATTCAAGTTCAAGAACAAGCTTAAAATCTATTGAACTCAAGATCAAACTCAAGAACAAATCTAAGTCTCAAAATCAAACTCAAGAACAAATTCAAGTTTCAAGATCAAGAACAAATTCAAGTTTCAAAATCAAGATCAAGAAAAAATTCAAGCTTCAAGATCAAGAACAAGTTCAAAGTTCAAGAACAAATCTCAAATTCAAGATCAATCTCGAGAGCCCTTGAATTTACACTTGAAAAGATAAATTAGAGGATTCATAGAGATTGTAACACTCACATACTTGAATAAAATACTACAAATTGTTGCGATATTTTTGTTCTTGATTATTATTTTTCTCAACGTGAAATTTTATCGTCTACAAAATCATCCTAGCTAGTTCGAGAAATACACCACTAACGGTCCTCGAATACGGAGAAATCTTATGAGAGAAAGATCAAGTCCAGATCATCCTAGTTCGAGAAATACACCACTAAAGGTCTTTGAATCAGGGAGAAATCTTATGATAGAAGAATGAATCAAGGGATAAACAGACTTGTACACACATTGTTTATCAATAAAATTATATTTCTTTATATTTCATTTATGATTGCAAATTATCCATCACTTTAAAATTTGTTGCGTACAAACTTGCACGCTCAATAGGATCAAATTTGTCATTCATCTCTTCTCTCATAAACAAATTTGCATATATGAAGTCGCAAAGCAGCAAAGGTAAAAACAACGAGTACTTCAATCGTCGTCTTTGAGTTTTATCAAGTCTACACTCCGACATGTCTTGAAGCAGGGGGCATGCGTAGAAATTGAAATTTTGTAGGACTCTATAAAATTAGTCTTGTTGCAGTCAAGATTTCTTTGATGCTACTCTACCCTAAATCCTAATTCATGCTTATATAAAGGTATTATATTCCCTTGAAAAGGCATCTCAAATATCTCATAAATCCTGGGGATATTTATCAAGAGATCAAAATAGGGCTCAAGGAGGTCAAAATCATCCTAGTTCGAGAAATACGTCACTAACGACCCTCAAATCACGGAGATATCCTATTAGAGAAGAATCAAGGGAGTAACAAATATGTACCCACATGCTTATCAATAAAATTATGTTTCTTCATATTTTATTTATGATTGCAATTTATATTCTATCACTTTAAAATTTGTTGATAACAATATACATTATAACAAATTCATAAAAGATCATCTCTTTGTATTATAAATAAGTTTTGGATTATAACATAGAAAAATTTCATTTAATCATAACCAAACTCATTAGTTTATATAGACAATAAATAATACAAGGTAAGTACATACATACTCAAATCATATTAAATGATAACCAAACTCATAAGTTTATATGGACAATAAATAATACTAAGGTAAGTACATACATACTCAAATCATATCATAAGTATATTTTGTACCAAGTTAGTTTTTTCAAGGATATTCCTCATTATAAATGAATCTCTCGAGAGCAATACGAAGTATTTTTTCTTCTCTCCTCTCCTTGCTATTTTCTTTTTATTATTATTTATAGTTTCAACATTCAGAACAATTCTTAGTAATTACATACATTATCTATGTGTATATATATATATATACTAGATGGGACGGCCGTGCCAACATAATATTTTCATTATCAAAAGTGAGAACATTTTAAATTAAAACTGTTTTCTGTAATTTTGACACGCTGCAATGGGCCAATACAGAGATAAAAGCCTGTTCTAGCTGTGCTTTTATTCTTTCATTTAAGTTTACTATTCTTAACTTAAAATTTTAAATTCAATAAATGAAAAAGTTGAACAAATTATTTTTAAAGAAAAGCCTATCCAACATGCATAATCACATAAAATGTGAAAACTTCTTCATTGGATACTATGTGTGTCAAAATCATACTAATACCTTCAAGGGAATGAAATTAGATTACTCTGAAACTGTAGCTTCTATCGAAGAACTAAATACTAATACCACATCATCCAAAATAGCACACTATGGTTCCCTACAATTCTAAAAGCCTGAAAAGGGCATGTGAAATTATACATGAAGACTTGAAAATTAGAGAATCTGGAATCAATCCATTTTCATGTTTTGTCCTGTTGCTTGTTCTGTTTTTTGAATTTGATTGTTTTTCCCGATCACTTACCTCACTCAATAGTACAATTGTTAAATTGAACCTCTAATCAAAAAGACAAAACCGACTGAAATGGGATAAGAAACACATTAAACAATGTATTAAAAGAAGAAAAACATTATTGATCTTCTTTATTGCCACCTTCCTGGAAAAGTTTGAGACACAAATCAGCATGAGCAAAAGTGTCCCAAATGCTTGGCCAAGCAAACAGGGCGAGTCTGATCCAGAGAGCATCAAGATGGCATCTCGCTTGCGTATCTGAAAAAGAACTATTATCTTTTGTCAAACATATAACTTATGACATCTAAAAAAAAGCTATATTTTTTAACATGTTTCCATAGTATTGAAGAGAATTTTGAAAGAACACTCATAAATGTTTGATGATACAATATATGTGAGTTTTATGGTAAATTGCTTAATAAAGATTTTGCCACATATGGTAACTTGCTTAGCAAAGACTTTCCCACAAGTAATACCATTTTTTTTCTTTATAATGTCACAGTTTCACTACAACAATCAATAAAATGTCACAGATGGACCTGAAGATCGTAATGCTGGAGTAATAACTGAGAGAACTTTCTAGTGGCAGCTAGCCAGTATAAGATGCAGAACATAAAGCTTCCAAAGACCTTTAAGTGATCAAGATACCCAATAACAAATCAGCATGAGCAAAAGTGTGACAAATGCTTGGGCAAACAAACAAGGCGAGTTTGATCTAGAGAGCTTCAAGATGACATCTCGCTTGTGTATCTGAAAAAGAACTATTATCTTTTATCATATATATAACTGATCACACCTAAAAAAGCTATATATTTTACATGTTGTTGTAGTATTGAAGAGAATTTTGAAAGAACAACCATCTAATCTCAAAACACATACCAAAACACTAACATAGATCTCATTTAAAAGAACAGTCATCTAATCTCAAAACACATGCCAAAACACTAACACAGATCTCGTAAATATTTGATGAGTTCTTTTAAACTGTATTATTACAAACTCAGATAAGATAGAAGAATCTAAGAATACAATATATGTTAGTTTCATGGTAAATTGCTTAACTACGACTTTGCCACGTATGGTAACTTGTTTAATAAAGACTTTGCCACAAGGCAGAAACTAATAACCATTGCAGAAAGTGAGGAGGCATCTCATCGTTAACTCAACATCTTACTTCATCCAAAAAAAATACAAATTATCTTTGAAACCATCATATAGCAAATTTTCAAATTCTAACACGACCTTCTTTTAAAAATCCATAACGAAAAACTAAAGAATAGAATAGAAAATATGAGAAAAATAAGCCATACGCTGGGATGCCAAATTTGGCAACATTTTTATTCATCAAGGTATCTTGCTCGATACTAAAGGTATTCATTTGACAATAAACTGTCCAAAAAAATTTACATGTAGACCATATCAAAATCAACTTAAGAACCATTTTCACTTCTTCAATCTTAGTAACTATTGATACTATCCATGAATTGTTTCTGTATTCATTTGCAACTGGATAACAAGAACAAATGGATTAGCTTCTATATTAAAATCAAGAATACATGCTTATAAGTTGTTCTGTTTTATAAAATCTTGTTAAAGATGTAAAATGTTACAGAAAAAAACTTTGATTCAGTTGTGTGCCTATCGAAATAGTTTAGGCACTGAACAAAATTCCACATGTAAAGGACATTGCCAGGAGACCACAACAACCAATATGCAGTGAAAAACAAACAAATCAAATTGAAAGTCTAATTTCAACCAATATAGCTTACCTCTTGCAATGACAGGGGGCGTTGTAATTAATACTAAGTATAGCTCATAACAATCTATCTTTCGGGTTGCATGAAGATTTTTTCAGGAACCTCTTGGAATGACAGGGGCACGATGATTTTATGTGAATGCTTTTCGAATGATTTCTTCGTACACTATATTATATGTAGAATGATCATTTGTATCTTCAACTGTAGGAGGACGTATTAGTGCTTTGATAATTTTTGAAGTTTTTGCTCTAGATAAAGTAACATAAAGTTGATCGTGTGAAAAAACTAGTTCACGTAAATAAATTCCTACGAAATCTAGGGTTTGACCTTGAGCTTTATTTATTATCATTGCAAAATATAGCCAAATTTAAAATTGTATTTTTTAAAAGCAATAGGCAATTTTTAATCTGCTGCTGCTAATAATAGTATTCTTGGAATAAATACATGCGCATTTTTGAAGTCACCACTGACTATAGTAGCACTAATAATATGTTGGTTAAAATTATGACATATTAATCGTGTTCCATTACCTAATCCTTCAGAAGGATTTAAGTTTCTCAACAATATAACTGGAGAATCCTTTTTCAAAAACAATTTGTATGGGTGTAAATTAGCAGGATTTAAGGTGTGTAAGAAGTCCTCAAATTGACATTGATCACTTGGCTCTATAGTTTCATCAATTGCAGTATAAATTTTAGCATTGTTAGGAAGTTTATGTATAAGCATATCATTAATTTCGTTAACAAAGTCATTTTTTATAGTTAAAATAACTTGTGAAGTTACAGAAGATGGATGTGAAAAGAATGTATCTATATTAGGATAAGTTTCTTTAAATAATTGATTTAGGGATTCTATTTCATTTGTATAAGGGGTGATAAAATTATGTGGAACTTCAATTTTGTTGCTATCGTTAGTTCTTTCTTGTCCATTTTCAATTCGCATTAAATATTTACAAAAAGTAGGATCTTCTTTTGCTCGCATATTTTCAGATAAGCATAATTTTTTAAGTTGATTTCAAATAGCAGAATATAATAAGTTTTTGTATATAAAGTCTTCTCTTTTTTCATTATGAACAATAGGTAGTGTTTGTCTAAAGTCTCCTCCAAAGACTACAACTGTTTCACCAAATAGGCTTTGTTTACCTATTAGGTCCTTTAAAAGAGTATCTAAAGCTTGTATCATTTTATTTTTGGCCATTGAAACTTCATCCCAAATAATTAATTTTGAATCTCGAATACGAGATGCTAATGAACTTTGTTTACTAAAATTACAAGTAAAATTATTGTCAATATCAATTGGAATTTTGAAATGTGAATGGGCAGTTCGGCCTCCAGGGAGGATTGAAGCAGCAACACTAAAACTTGCAGTTGCTAAAGTTATGAGTCCTTTTGATCTTACATTTGCTAACAATGCTCTATATAAAAAAAAATTTCCAGCTCCTCCTGGACCGTTAATAAAAAAAGTATTTGCTCTATCTGTATATACCCTTTCAAGGATTATATTAAATGTCTTTTTTTTGTTTGTATTTAATTTTGTTTGTAATAGTAGATCTTCTTCACTTACTATTATATTTCTTTCAACTTGAATATCTTTTGCCTCTTAGTTACTTTGCTAGAGGTATAATATTTTCAGGAAGAAAATTAAATTTCTTTATATTGCACCCTATTGAGTGTAAATCTTCGTTGATGTGATTTATGACTGAATTTTGGGTAGAGTTTGTTCTTAAATTAGGATATTTTTTTAAATCTTCAGACATTGAATCTTCAAATATTTCCCATAACTCTTTTGGATTGACAGGATTGCAGTAAATTAATATTGTGGCAAATAAACGTCTTAAGCTAAAAGGCATTTAATAGGCCACAGCCTCATGCATACATTCTATTAAACTTTTATCTGAATCTAATACGCATCTTTTTTCTGCAGCTTTTCTAAATGTATCGTAACATATTCCATTAATCGTACGAAGATCTTCGTACGATTTAGGTCCTTTTACGTTTGTTAAAAGTAATCTAAGATAGTATCTTTCTTCTTCAGTTTGATGAGATGTAACAATTCTACTAATAGCATTACTATGTCTTCATCGGCACGACCGCATTTTATTTGTTGGTGACCAAACAAAATATTTTGGAAAGTCTTTATATAATAAATTAAGTTCTATAGAAGTTTTATTGGTTTTATCCATTTCAAAAAATCCGGTTAGCATTGTTCTTCTTATCATTGGATTATTTAGAACTTGTTCTATAGTTTGATTGCTTTTGAAGGATACGTATTGGTGTCCCTATAGATGTAGTTGAAGTTGATAAGAAGTCATTTCACTAATAGGAAAAGCAAATAGACGCCATGCAGCTTTTGGAGGAGAAACCCATTTGGCAGCTTGATATTCTTTTATTTCTTCCATTTCAACAATTGAGTCATTACTGTGTATGCAAACTGCAATTTTGTCATGTCCTTTACAAATATATTTATAGATGTATTTGACCACTTTAATGTCTGAACAAACTTCGACATTAATATGACAATTGAATTTGCGAATTAAATAAGGATTGTATGGGACTATCCAAGTATTATCAATATTGTATCCTTTGAGTTGTATAGGTATTTTTAATTTACGTCCTCTATAAATATGATAAGAGTTTTTTCCCTTGGTTGTTTATTCTGAAAGCTCTTTAGAATATTTACATTGACATAGATTTGCTTTCATGCAAGGAAAAGTTAGATTTAGATAACTACAAGGTCCATGAATCATGTTTTTAGTCACAAGAGTGTATAAATTGTTATCTGTACAATCAGGTAATTCGGCACAAATAATTTTATCATAAGCCTCTAGTGTTAGTAATTTATATTCATCTATAAGTATAATAAGAAAATGTGTGGGGGGAGTCCTCGCTTTTGAAATTCTATTGTATACATTAAAGTAGTAACTTTTTCAAATATATTTCTTTTTAGTATGTCTTTTTTAAGTTCTTCTACTTTTGCTCTGAATACTCGACTTACTAAATCAGGTCTATGTTGAACTTCATCACTTGGCAATAAATGTTTCTGTATTTCAGGCCATGAAGGATTACAAGTCATTGTCATAAATATTTCAAGTTTTCCAAAATGTTGTGCTAATGCAATAGCATCCATATATCGACAACGCATATCTCTTGGACCTCCTATAAAATTTGCAGGTAATATTCGTCCTTTTCCAATATTTGAAGCATCTCTTTCTCCATGTCTTAGTAAATCAATAATTCCTTGTAATATTTCAGTTCTAAATATTTTTGAATTAATGAAAAAAAAATTAGTCGTTGTGTCTCAAGTTTTATGTATTGGTCAACAATATATTGTTGGAACAATCTTCCTGAGTGTAATGTTTCATTTAATTTTTCTTGTCTTATTTGCATTTTGTAACAATAATATTCACGACAAGAAATATTTTGTCTTTTCTTTTTGCCTTTTGATAAAACTTCAGATTCTATGTCGAGTAGGCCGTCAATTAAAGCCATGTTCATTACGCTTGGTAGTTGTTCACTTTCACAGTGAATTTGATGTTTAGAAATATTTTTTTTTTTTTATTTTTTAATACCACAATGCCATCCATTTTGACCATGAGGAATTAATAATGGCTGCTGTAATGGATCTTAACATCCGTAATAGTAATTTACCAATTGTGATTTTTCATTGTGGGTATATATTCGAATATGAGGTGTATAAGTTCTGTCGTTCTGTTGTTCTTCTATCCAGATTGCCCCTATCTCAGAAGGCATTGGCAAATTGTATGTTCGTTGATCTAAACCAGAATCTGATTTAAGTGCAATGTAGAATTTAGATAATTTTGGAACATTGGCTAATGATTTTAAAATATATATATATATGGATTAGCTTTTGGCATATTCATCAGGTTCATGACAATGGATTCACTAAGATTAGCTGATAAAGCCATTTTATTTGTTATCTCAATTTCATTATCATAGAAATATAATTGTAAATTGTTTGGTCTTTCATTAGTAGCGACTAAGTCATCAATAAAGTGATACATTTGTCCTTGAACTCTAAATGTATATATACCGCGATTTCTTTGTGCTAAATTTTTGTCATAATTTACCCCAAGAGAGGTAAATGTAAACATATTGTTATATGTTCTACTGTAAGTATGAAAATGTTTACATTCTTCAGTATTGCCAAGAAAGAAATTTTGTCTGTTGGCATTTGAGGAGAAATCAATTTAATTGATCCATTATTACAGCAAAAACTTGGTGATTCATACTGAAATCTTTTTGCCAAACAATATTTACAATCAGGAATTCTTTTTAGACGTACATGATCTTTTGCTATCAAATTATAATTTTGTAAATTGATTTCTAAATTTTTTTTACCTGTAAATGATAAACTATAATATTTTTATAAAGAACTTAAATGAAATACAATATTAGCTTAGGAGAGGAAGAAATACCTCTAGTTGAAACAGTTATTGCAGATAAAGATTTTTCTGCTTGATCATATCTATGGGATGTTGATCCTGATATTTTAAAATTTAATATTTAGAGACATATAACTTAGTTGTAATTTTTGAATTTGTCTTGACCTACCTACTTCAAATATGAAGATACAATCAGTTGTGTCAAGAGTTGTGGAAGTATATCCTACAAAATGGTTAAAGATAGAATAGCATAAATGATAACAAATTAATTTATGTATATAGGAGTAACATTATAGTGAAATTGTATATACAAGTGACGGTATGATTAAATTAAATTTTTTTAACCTCTGTGTGTACATAATGAAGATCGTCGCTCTCTCAGCCCCTTCAAGTTGACTTGTACAATTCATGCTTAAGATTCACAAAAATATTGTGGTCTTAAGCATCAGGTATTGTAGGCACATGTTCATTTCTGCCATGACTCTCAGCTTGTGAGGATGATGTCATATTATTTGAGTGTTGCAACAATTATTTTCATTTTAATTCAGCTCTTTTAGCTTGTTGTTGTGACAGAAGTTGTTGTTTTCTTTCTTGTGACATTTGTGCATATCTAATGCGGCGCATCATATTTCTATGGATATATTGTTGTTCCTTTACATTTTCAACCTTCTGGACCTCATTGTTATCATATGTTGACATTCGTGTTGGATTGAGTTGATGATAAAATCTATCCTGCTATAGCACAAAAAGGAGAAAAACAACAGAAAACTTTAAATAAATCAACTGAGGCATATTATCAAATAACTTGAATGCAGAATCTACTTCAAATTTATACAAAAAGAAGAATGACAACAGGAAACTTGAAATAAGTTAAGTGAGGGTGTGAATCACACAGTTAAACATGCAAGTAGAAATCTTAGCTTAAGATTATATCTAAAAGAATAAGATATGAAGATACACATACCAAATTATAATTTCTATATGCATCTAAGATCTATTAAGAAAACATCAACCTATACATTGAACGATTCTTATAGTCTTGCTATTTCTTAATTCAAATAAAAAGTAAAACAACATACCAAGCATCAAAATTAAGAAAACAATATCAATATATAATAGTAGAGTCTTTGTTCAATCGCTCTCAGAGAAACAACGAAAAACTCCAAAAATGATAAGTCGATAAGCACGCATACATCAAACATGAAATACCATGGCTGCATCATGAACTTGTAAATTTTAGTGATTTATCCAAAACACACTCATTGAACTCGAGCCTTCGAGTGGATTCTTGTGAGCAAGATTCAATCTTTTTCTCTCGACTAAAGTTGCTACACCATACTAGAAGTAGAGATGTTAAAGCAACAAATATATTGGTTGATGACTATTGTGAGGCAATTATGGTAAATTTTGGGCTAGAAAAACTTTTGGATCGCCAAGATTTACATGTCACAACTGTTGCGCGTGGTACAATAGGGCATATAATCCTTGAATACTTATCAATAGGACAATTGAGAAACTAGATGTGTTTGGAGTTGGAATCCTTCTTCTTGAACTGATCATAGGAATGCGAGCCATAGAATTTGCAAAAGTATCCAACTAGAAGGGAGTAATGCTTGATTGATTCGGTAAGTATCAATTTGAAAACTATTTAACCAAATAAACTAAGCCCATATCCCGTAAGTGTCTTCATGAATGTGCTCTTTCCTCTATGTTATTGTTATATTTTTCACATCCAACTTCATAAGCATTTAGATGACATTAAATACAATTACGCATGAATGTATAATGAAAGGCGAGACAGATCATAACATATGTTGATGTCAAAATTGTAAAATAAAGGTAAATAAAAAGTGAACCTAGTGTAAGCTATATTTAATATCAAACTATTTTATATAGTTTCATAATATTTACAGTAGACACAAGTGTGGCCTGCAGATAAGCCACCTAAAAATGTTGTTCTACAAACAGTGCTAATGCAATGAACAAACTTGAAGACGTTTCGAGTCTTTAAGTAGTACATGAAAATCATATTTTAACCTAGAACAACATCATGCTTAAATTGGAGTCCATCAAAACTTCTCCAGCCCCAAAACTTATAGCGCAGCAAGATGTGAAGGTACCTAACAGAACATTCAAATATCAGACATGTAAGAAAGATGGAAAAGATGAATTTAGAGTACACAAGATAAACAATCCTCTAAACAATTTAAACAATCACAAATATAGATTTTTAGAATAGACGAACATGAGCTTACTCATTGTCAATTCGTTGATCTAAAAACCTTCAATTCCTGTGCATTACAGCTTCCCAAGGAAAAATAAACTTACCCCACCAGTAGGACTTGATATAGAACTAACATTGTCATGATGGAAGTTACCTTAATAATGAATATTTAGTTACCTGAAAGTGTACAATAATAAATTTAACTGAATGTATCATATCAAGTTGCTGCAAAATCTGAATCACTGAGGTAGGCCAAAAACTACAAAAAGTTGGACATCATTCTTCTTACTTCCTTATCCTTGATTTCTAATAACTGGTCTTCAAAGTGAAGAAAATTATGTAGATTGAGAATTCCAAAACTCATAGCATTTCTGAATAACCAAAAGTACCAAACAGAGGAAAAAACTTTTTGCAATGAAATGTAAGCAAACTAAAGCAGTTAAATCAGACAAACACCTTGAGGGTGTTATGTGGCAAGAGCCAGATATGAAAAACTCATGTTAGTCTAAGAGACCAAGAATGCCTCCATACCCAAGTTTTATCCCATATGACTCCAGAAAGAATAAGAAAAATGTGACTCTTTAGGGGAGAGAATCAATACACCACAGATGTAATCCAGTATTAAGCTTTTTGGCAACCTAATTTCTAGGTATTTACATTACTTGCAAATGATTTTCTCATCGGCACTCAACTGATACAGCAACAAATAGAGAAATGCTTATTTTTTGATAAGAAAGCTTGAAACAGGAACATCATAAAAGTGCATACACTCATTATTAGATAAAAAATAATTAAAGGATTACCAACAAACCAACCCTTTACAGCTTTTTTCTTGGCATAGGTAGTTCAAGTAATAAACCACTACTTGAAGATCCGGATTCAACATCTACTGCTTTCATCTCCACCTCGTTTGTATTCCTCTTGCTAATGCGTGATGGAGATACATGTTCTTTTTCAGTGTAGGACAAAATTGCGAGACTTTTTTGAGCAACACTATTAGAGCTTTTTTATGATTACTTTCTCAGCTGAATGTGAAATAGCCTGTTCGATAATAGATGCTGAACACGGTCAACGAACAGAAATTTGCACTGTAAACCGAAGAAGCCATTTGCAAATGTTGAAACATATCTTAGAGGCAAAATTAACCAATATTTATAGAATTTTTATGTAATAGAATTGATTCAATTAAGACCAATAAGAAAAAGAGTAGCAGTTTAGTGAAGAAAAATAAATAAAATAATAACAGAGTCATAGCTCTAGTTAAAAAAAAAGGGAATGTCAAATTGAAACAAACATTAAGTAAACATATGCACCATAAGTAGTTCTGGAAATCCTTTGTAATGAAGCCAAGTTTTTAAGTAAACATATGCACCATAAGTAGTTTCGAACATTCTCAGTAATGAAGTCGAGTTTGTACTTATTATATATACACACATACAGTAAGAAAAATAAATGAAGGGCTACCTTGACGCAGGTTGTATCATATATATCCTCTGCTGTCATAGAGAGAAGTTTTTTGGCAAGATCACCTGAAATGAAAGTTGTTGTCGAACCACTGCCATCAATTAAATCAATTTGAAAGGTACACCTACAATGGCAGACAGTTAATACCTGAAATGTTGTTTATATATGTTATGTTTTACTGCACTAAAATATATATGTGACATAAATATAATATCGAAGCATCAATGTTGTCTTTCGTTGGCACTTTGGACAGTCAAATTGCTTTCTCTCCTTTGTGAGCTTCTTTTGTTTGCAGCCTGAACATTCTAGCACGCAAAAATCTTGAAGGTCATTCATAATTGACATTTCAGCATCAACGTAGAAAAGTCCCACCTATAGAGCCGTAAAAGGTTGTATATGTTACTCAATTTTGAAAGTAATCCAAGAAAGCCTTTCTATTTGTTAAACTCACCAAAGTTGTCGATGTAATTTCAGCAATAGAAACAATAGACTGGTGAACAGGATTTATAATAGGAGTAGTAGATGATCTAGCAAAGTTGGCCAGTGTCTGACTTGAAAGAATGTCTTTATTTGTTTTGGCCCTAATATAATATAGTATAAATTGTTGAATATGTTATATAACAAAATGGTGAATTTTGAAAGTAAGAGTAAGAAATCAATACCAATTGATGAGTGTTAATGCTTGTGGATAAGTAGGATTATCCATATTGTGGAGTTAAATCTAATTTGCAGTGAAATACTTATACATACAGAATCATTATGTGAGTGTTTGTTGCATATAGAAAGTGATATTTAAGTAAAACATTGTAGTTCACATGTACCCTGGTACGGAAAAATTTCAATGTTCCTTGCAAGGATTATTGGAAATTCTTTACCACCTTCCATTTTAGCCTCCAGTTCAGTTCCTTCAATTTCTCCAAAGTCATCCCATAAAGTAAATAAAAATTGATTTTGTCTGGAAGCATAAATAACACAATGCCATGTTTTCTAGAATCCAATGTAAAAATGTCAGAAATTTGAGCATAGAAATGATAGTGTGTGATGAGTCGCAAAAGTGCTCATCATTTAATGCTTTTCAGGTAAAATCTTTGTAAGTTCTCAAGCAAATTGTGTGCGTTTAATATTTTGTGTAGTGTATTTTCAGGAAATTCAGGCAAGGCACGAACACCGTCGATAAAGGAAGAAAATGCCCAAAAATGGGCCAATCATAGCCTCACACGGTCAGCACCACGGGTCGTGTGACCTTGCACGGGCCGTGAGGCTGTCCATGAGAAGTGGAAGAGAAGGGCCAAAGCAGAGTGAGGAGAAAATGAGACAATTCTGATCATACGGAAGGATTGACGGCCCGTGTACTCTTTCACGGGCCATGTAACCGCTCGTGAACCAAGGCAGAAAGCTGGCCATGAAGTTGCCAAAGAGTTGAGCCTAAGTGGAAGTGAACGGAGCATGTGACGATTCATTGGCAGTTTAATAGACCGTTTCTCCTACCGTTAAACTTCACAGAATTGAGGCCAAAGTGCACACTCAAGATAAAGACCAAGGCAAGTCAGACGGTTTCTTACACGGACCGTGTGACAGTACACGGTCCGTTACATAGGGTCGTCAACTGAGACAGTAAGTCATCTGAAGAACGAGTGAAGTCCGAATGCTAAGGGGATTCAGACGGGAGGTGACACGGACTGTTGAACCTTACACGGTCCGTGTAGTTATCGATTTAGCGTGCCGACGCCCAGTTTTTCTATTTCGTATAGGATTTGTTTTAAATCATATAAATACATTTTTATTAGGTCATTTTTAGGTTGTTACAAACAGCTAAGGATAGACCAAGGTGAATTTGTGCTTGACATATTACTTTTTCAATATTTTTTCTACGTTTGATCCATTGAGTTGCAATTGCAAGTTGTAATTTTGTTGATCTCGCAATCGTAAGTGTGAATTATGTCTTCTTCATCTTGTTCTAATTCGGATTCTTCAAGTATGCTAGGTTAAACCCACAACTAGGGTTGTGGGGACCATGATTGCCAAAGATGATAGGCAAATTTAGGGCTAACGTCGGAAGTGATCACCGTATGCACCACAAGATATCTTCAATTGAACTTAAACCTTGATGAGTCGAGGCATTTGGGTAACCCTGTATTCACTGTTTGCCCGGAAGGGAGGTAGTGATTAGGAAAAGAGTCTTGGGGCAGAATTCGGGGTTTTTAACCTAGTCTAAGTACTCGAGACCGA
>JBCEWC010004437.1:0-24176 GCA_038996855.1 Solanum aculeatissimum | reverse complement strand
TGAAGCCTCCCCCCCCCCCCCCCCCCCCAAAAAAAAACTCTCTCATTCTCACCTAATTTTTAATTCACAAAATCTTCTTTTTAGAAAATCCTCCCAAAACTTTCTTCTTCTTCTTCAAGTTAGGCTCCATTGAAGACCAAGTTAATTTATTCAAGTTTTAAGACAATTTCTCCAAGTTTTCTTCAAGGTTCCACATCAAGGTATGTGAGTATCCATTCATGAGTCCATTTCACGTATGGAGCCCAAAAAAAAAATTCTACTTTTCTACCTAATTCAAGTATGTATTTTTATGGTTTTCATGATTTCTACCAAATTTCATAAATTATGATTTATTTTATGATGATTGACCTATTTCAATATAAATTGATGCTAATTGCATGAAATTGATGATTTTTCATATGAAATTTCATATATCCTATCTGATTCATGATTTTAGTATGTGTCTTGTTAATTCTCTTTCAATTACATGAATTAAGATTCAATTAATATTTATTTTTCCAATTAAGTATGAATAATTATTTAATTGCATGATTTTGGTGATTTTCAAGTAATTTTCCTTACATGCTATCTAGAGATTTATGAAATTACTTATGAGTTCTCTCAAATTTAGATTCAATTGATCTCTAGTTACATGATTATGTATGAATTTACCTTAATGATATTGATCAATTGATTGTGAAATCACACTTCTTCCCAAATTATTCATCATAAGTCATGATCATGAGATTACAAGTCTTCAATCAAATATATGAAAAGAGTGTTTTAGTATCATGCCCCGGAAGGGTACCCTTGGCGTGACCGACACTCAGAGACTATTGTTAGTCTCCAAGCGATCAACTTGACCTCATCACATTCATTCATTCACAATCTAGCATGTCAATGGAAGATTTAAGAAAGATAACAAGGTGGACAATCTCATTTAGAGGCAGTCAAAACAAATCAATAAAAGAATTGTGAAAGAAAGTAACCCAAACAATATCCAAATGAAAGCAATCACATCTAGTCTATGAAGCCTCAATCAAACTATTCAATGATGCCAATGAAAGGTTCATGACTACCTCAAATCAAACAAAAGCAAATCTAAACTCTAATAGCCAAATGATAGTAATATGGAAATCCTCTGAAAGTAAGGAGGTCTCACCAATTAGATAAATGTGAATAGATCCTCAAGGATGCACCTGTTGATGATCTCTAATACTTGTCTCTGCATCATAAAATGATACAGGTCCAAATGGACTTCAGTACATGAAATGTACAAGTATGTAAAATGATAGAATGAAACAAATATAAATTAGAATACAATCATCTCAAAATACTCAGTCAAATCATCATAAGTCTAAAGAAAGAATAAAGATTAAATGGTGATCAATCATAGATAACTCAATCTAATTTAATCCAATCAGAGTACTATCAAGATCTATTTGGGAGTTTCTCTAACCGACAACCATCACCTATGAACCTGTGATAATATAATGAAGTAGTGTCGTTGCCCACCCGTCCAATACCTTGCCAAGGTAATGGATGCTCCACAACCAATCAAATCCTATTCAAGGACTTCAGAGGTATGTGATGTTCTGTCAAAATACAGTACTTTTTATGCTTAAAACATGAAATTTTATGTGTTCTCAAAGCGGTGTTAGTATATTTGATGTGTTTTTATATTTGTTTTACAAGATTACAGAGTCGACATGATTTTTAGGCAAAGTGTGCTGAAACAATAGTTTTTGGTGATCTACGAAACCCTTTACGGGTCGTGGAAGATTTCACAGGCCGTAGAAGTGAGTTTGTAACAAATTACAGTAAAGGGTAATTTTTTGAATAAGATTCTACGAGAGTGCATCCTTGAAGCAATCCACGAGTCGTAAAGTTAAAGTCGTGCCCTGAGGATCAGAAAGTGGAGATTAGCTGAAAAGATTAAAGATGAAACCCTTCACGGGCCGTAGAATCTTATATGATCCATAGATGTGTCTCGTGGAAGATGCTCCAACAGTATAGAAGACACTTCACGAAACCCCGACTACAGGCCGTGGAACATTATATAGCCTGTAAAAGTTACCCGTAGACCGCGCTGACCCAATTTTCTTAATTTGATTTGATTTTGTATTGTAGATATTATAAATAGGTTTTTAGGTTATTTTTCGATAAGTTACCAGGAAGTTCATAGTAGTTCATAGTTTTCAGTAGTTTTAAAGAGAGAAAAACAATCTTTGTGTTCTTGATTCATACTTTGTGATTTCTATTGAGGAGTTGGATTTCTCGTTCCTAACTTCATTCGTGTAAGTGCTCAATTATGTTGTTCCTTATCATGATTCTTGCATCTATACTAATTATGATTATCTAAATCCATAACTAGGTTTGTGGGAACCATGAAGTAAAACCGAATAATTTGTATTTCTTGGAAAGTATGTATAAATGTATTGATGATTTCTCTTCGTTTTAATTGCTTTTTAACGATAACCAATTTTAGAACTCTCCTAGTGTTACTTGCTGAATCAAGGAGGTAATGAATAGAAAAAAGAATAATTAACAGGATTCGATTGATGTTTTCTCATCTAAGAAATCAAACTGGATCAAGGAGAGGTTGTATAGGGACAACAGGTAAGGGTTAGTAGTGTCACACCATGGAGATCAATCAAATCTCGTGGTGTTATTTACCTTATAGCTGGATCAAAGTGTTTGGTAAACTTAATTTACTGTTCTGCATCTACACACTAGAGAAGATTACAATTATCTAGTAATATTAAGTTAGGAAATCATGGGGAACATATCACCATAGTTAGCGTTTCTACTAATTTCATAGCACTTGCATTTGTCTAGGTCTATTTTGCAATTACAAACCTCCCTTTTTGGGAGATAAGTAGGTTAATCACCTCACTTTGCAATTGAACTATTATGGAGTTTACCATATTCCCTGTGAGATTCGACCCTAACCTTGTTTAGGTTATTTACTTGACAGCGATCACTTTAACCTTCAAAAAGAGGTGTAGCTTGAGCGACATCAAGTATTTTGGCTCTGTTGTCGGGGAATATGGCTAGACTTGTTTAATTCAAGTAATTTGGGAATTAATCCTTATTTCCTTAAATTTATGTTTTTTGTTGTCTTTGTTCAACGTGTAGGTATAGTGTATGTACATCACTCAAAGTCGAGGAAATCCCTTGACTCCGTTTGACCTAGAGATCCAAAAGAGGCTGAGGAGAATCGCCCAGGACAATGTGATCAACACTGTTGATGGTGCGATGAATGCAACACTCAATATGAATAATGACTACCCACCTCCACTAAACACACCACCCCAGGGTACCAAAGCCACAATAAATTAATGAAATCAATATCGGCTTGACCCTATGGAGATGGATGTCATAGGAACTATTATGTTATCTCTACTACCGAATGACACAAAGTTCATCATGTCGAGTGGGTTATTGCAAATGTTGCAGAATCGTGGGTTGTTCATAGGCCTACCATCAGAGGATCCGCATAACCACCTACACAACATTGTATTCTTCTATAAGAGCATGATGGGAAACCAGAATTTGTCTATAGATTCCATTGGGCTCCATGTTTTCCCACTTTCTATCACAGGCAACAAAACACTATGGTTATCCAAGCTCCCACAAAGTTCAATCACCACTTGGGAAAAATTGCAGAGGGCCTTTTAAGAGAGGTTCTTCCCAATCTAAAAAAAAGCTGAAGTTGAAAGCACAAATCAACAACTTTCAGCAGGTGTCTAGTGATTCACTCAGTACCATGTGGGAGAGATTTACAAAATGTCTGAGGAGTATCCCAGGCCATAAAGTTATTGATGAAGCCATAGTGGAGATTTTTTACAGAGCCTTGGACGAGAATAACTAAGTTGTTGCTGATACAATCATGGGAGGATCATTCATATATCATCCATTTCAAGAGGTTGCACAGATGGTGGAGAGAGCGGTCAAGATGAATTGTGCATGGGGGATGAGAGACAAGTTTACTACAAAAAGCTCATTCTCAGTCAGTACCAGTTCGGCACAAGTAGGGGCAAGTGAAGAAGTGATGCAAGAGCTTGCACGAATTAATACTAATGTGGAGTTGCTAATGAAGAAAAACTAGCAACGAGTAAATGCAACATCCCATCAACCTCCACAACAACCCATGTATGAGGAGTCTTACTATGAGGAGGACACTTGTTTTGTTGTAGACTAGATGATGAGTTTTTGGACTAACGCCCAAGGGTCCAGTCAGGACTTTTGGTACCAAGGTCAAGGAAACCATGATCGAAACTTTGGAAGAGATGGTACCGTTAGATATAACAACAGAGGAGGCTACTATGACAAGAATAGGGGCCAAGATAGAGATGCTAAATAGGGACGCAGAGATGGCTATAGGAATGGTTTGTATGTTCCACCGCACAATTGAGATTCTGGTGCTGGCACATCTCGCGTTGAGGATATGTTTGATCATCTAGTGAAGAAGACTGACGCTCAGGATGGGACACTAAGAGGGATCAAATCTGATATCTCCAACATTAACTAGAAAATTGAGTCTCATTATGTGGTTATTAAGCAGCTTGAGCAATAGTTTGGTCAGATGTTACTCAATTGAACCAGCGCCAGAAAGGTACTCTGCCTAACAACACAGTTCAAAATCCTAAAAATGAGGGACAATATATGGCAATCACGACGCATGGTGGAAAGTAGACTATTGATCCTCCAATACTAGTTGATGATGATGTTGTTTGTGAGGAGATGGTTGAGAATAAGCATGTTGATAGTGGAGATGTTCGTGCTAAGGATAGGGAGAGTGACGCAGTGCCAAAACCATAGAAGTTAAAACCCATTCTTAGAACTTCTCCTCCCTTCTCTCAGAGAATCAAGAAGAAGAAGGAAGAAGGTAAATTCAAGAACTTCCTCTCCATGTTGAGACAACTCTCCATTAGCATCCCTCTGCTTGAAGCATTTGAGAAAATGCCACGGTATGCAAAGTTGATGAAGAAATTGGTCACAAAGAAGCATACTATGAGGCAAGAGCTTTCTCAAGAGCTCCAACATTGCAGTAAGATATCTACAAGGTCCTTGGTGCAGAAGCAAGAGGATCATAGAACATTCACCATTCCATGCACCATAGGTGATGTTGAGTTTGTAAGGGCACTATGTGATCTAGGTGTCAGCATAAATTTGATGCCCCTTGCAGTCTTCAGGAAGTTAGGCTTGGGAGCCCCTACTCTTATAACTATGCATTTGTTGATGGACGACAGGATAGTAAAGAAGCCTGTGGGGATACTGTATGACGTCCTTGTCAAAGTCGAGAAATTCATATTCCCCATAGACTTTATGATCCTAGATTGCGAGGTCGACTTCGAAGTCCTAATCATCTTAGGAAGACCTTTCCTAGCCACTGGGTGAGCTCTGATAAACATGGAATCAGGACAACTCAAGTTTTGATTGAATGATGAAGAAGTCATTTTCAATATTCGTGAGTCAATGAAGCGGCCAGATAAGATGAAGATGGAGGTTTGGGCCACTGATGAAGTTTGAGTAATCAGATGGTCCAAGTCGTGCCGCGACAATAAATCAGATGCTACTTGGGAGGCAACCCAAGATATTGTATAATATTAGTAGTTTTTGATTTTTTTAGCTTTTGGACTTGTAGGTAGTTTAATTTTTGCTTTATAGTTGTAATTTGTGGACATTGGACTGGTGATATACAGGGTAACAATGTGGTTTGTGAAGCTTATGTAGGTACAGGACAAAGTCAGCCATCTGGGTTGAATAGGCAACAAAAGGTGATTCTATGTCTTGTTCTACAGGCCATATGTCAATGTATGACCAGTACACCAGCTCGTAGAAAATTCCAGTGAGCAAACTTATGTGCACTCCAGTCAAGGAGCTAACTTTATGACACATAGAAACAACTACGGGGCTGTGAATGGGGCTCTTGGACCCCAAGTAAGTTTTCTATCTTTTTACTAAGTGTCGGGCATTCTATGACCTACTTTACGAGTCATATTTCATTATACGGTCCGTAAGTTGGTTTGTAGAACCCAACAACAAATTAGGGCTTCAGGTTGCCTACGGAACCACGATATATGAGCCATAAAATACTCTATGGTCTGTAAATAGGCTTTCGTAAAAGCTGGGCCTGATGTTGCTCAAGTCACACCTTCTTTTTTAGGTAAAGTGGTCGTCAAGTAAATAACCTAATCGAGGTTAGGATCATTTCCACGAGGAATATGGTAGACTCCAGAATCAATTAAATGCACCTTGAGAATGATTAACCTACTTATCTCCCGAGGAAAGGGGGGGTTTAAAAATAAGAATTTAAATTAAACTAAATGAATGTAAATAGTGAACAACCAATAGAAGAGCTAACTAGGGTGAAGTGTTCCCCATGAATCCCTAACTTGGTAATATCGGACATATGTAATTCTTTTTTGGTGTGTAGGTGTAGGACAGTAAGTTAGATTTACCTAAGTCATTGATCTAACAAATAGGTAAATTTCACCCCAAAACTTGATCCGTCTCCATGGTGTGGCACTACTAACCCTTACTATTAATCCTAGTATAACCTCCCCTTGATCCAGTTTGGTTGATTAGACGAGAAAAAAGCTCTATTGAATCCTGTTAATTACCTGTTTTCCTATTCATCACTTCGTTGACCGGGCAAGTGATACTAGGCGAGTTCTAACATTGGCCACTGTTTAATATCAATTAAAGTGAAAAAAATAATTAATATGCCCTAACACACCTTTCAAGAATTACACGTTAACTGATTTTACCTTGTTAATTCATCATGGTTCCTACAACCCTAGTTGTGGATTTAGCTATGCATTATTAGTGTAAACATAGAGATTATGATATAGAAGAATATAATTAAGCACTTACACAGATGAAATTGAAATCATAAAATCTAACTCTTCAATTAGAATTACGAGTTTGAATTAAGAACACACAATGTATGATAAATCCTAAGTGTATTCACTAAAGCAAGGTTCAAACTTCGTCCTCTCTGCCCACTTAATGAAAAATTACCTAAAAACCTATTTATAATGACTAAAATACAAAACTAAAACGAACTAGGAAAATGGTGTCGACAATCTTCATGGGACCTGTTTACGGCTAGTAAACCACTTCACGGCCCATAGATTGGGGTTTCATGAATTCTGACAGTGTTCAAGAGTTAGCTTCTACGAAACTATCCACAACCCGTGTAAGATTCTACGGCCCGTAGGAGGTCTCGTCTGATGACTTTTTAGCACTTCTCCTTTTTCTGATCCTCAGGGCACGACCATCATTCTACGACTCGTGGATCCTCCTCGTAGAGTTGACTTCAACTTTGCACCCCTCACTGGGACTTTATACGAAACCCTCTCCACGACTCGTGAATTACTCCATGGCCCGTAGAGAGTTTCGTGAAACACCAAAAATCAACAACTTCAACATATTTCTCCCAAAACTCTGCCAACACTATAATCCTGCAAAACAAACATAAAAACACAATCAAATCTACTAACATCGCATTAAGAACACACAAAATTCCAAGTTTTAGGCATCAAAAGTGTTGTATTTTAGTAGCACATCAACATCCTCAACTTAAAATTATTGTTTGTCCTCAAGCGATGGACTCAATCTATATAAGTAGTATCGCAGCATACAAATTCGAAGCCAATGGCACAGACTCAATCAAAATCCGGCACAGACACCCATACCATATTTCAATTTCAGATCAGATAGCCATCCAACAAACCAACACAAATCAATATGCCTAACAGTGCAACTATGACAAGTCATACAATTATAAATAAACAACAATCACCAACTTAGTCAGAAATCAACAATGCAATGCAAGTACCCTCATAAAAAGAAGTCATGTTTTTCCTCTCAGTATAAAATTTTCACAGTTAATGCTCGGGACAATACTAGATCACTCTCACTCATAAGAGACATTTAGATACCATGGTCAATACCATATGCTTGCCTCTATACTATGACTAACTCTTTCAACTAGTTGAGTTAGGATCACTTTAGGACTTGCTAGGCTTGTAACATAGAATCAGAGGGCTTTGGTGTGATGTTTTGGAAACATAGTGACTAATGACCCTCCTTGACACTGCATTTTCTATACTTTCGCCCTACTAACCTATCTTTTGATTCATTCTCCCTTTTTCTCCTATTTTGAACCTTTTACGGTGCCTATTTTTCACTCTTTTGCACAATGCCTTTATTTTTCAAATTATTTTTCTCTTTAGTACACTGATTAGACACTTTTTTATTTTTTTATTTTTCTGGCACCCTATTCCCTATTTTCTTCTCTTTTTGCAACACTAATTTTTCCTCCCCTTTTTATGACTTTTCCTCACTATCCACCCTCAACTTAGGCTTTTAGCCTGGGTTGAGATGCATATTATCCATCCTTTGAACTAGGGCTACTTTTGGTAGCCACCCTAAACTTAGGCTTTTTGCCTCAGTCAAGGTGCACAATGTTCAATGAAGGACTAAAGCCAATTTTAGGATTTAATCATCTATTTGGGTAAGGTTTCTTAAGTGTTTACAATCAAGAGGTCAATTTTATGCTTAAATACAAGGATCAAGGGATACGTTGCACATTTGGTTGGTTATTTTTAGGCTAAGTGGACTATTACAAATAATGACCTAAGATCCTTTCCTAACCAACTAATCTACAACATAAATCAGAGTAACAGAGTAACTTCTGAATCAAAACACAGTACTGAATCATGCAATTAAGCTCACTCGCACATGGTACTACTTTACATGTTAATACAGGCTATCAGGCCTAACTTATTATAACAAGCATTGTCAGACAACTAATCATGCAAGGTTGTTATCAAAACTAACTAAAATACAAAATTTTTGTGGGTATCATTAAACAAAAACATACTATGCCATGGATATAAGTATTGAATGCTACAAATATTACCTAAACATCCTAAACATACCGGTTCAACAAAAAAATAAATATTCGCAGAGAAAAACAACATAGGCAAGAAAACCCTTTGGATAAAAAATTAGGATAGTTATAGGCCAAGGCTACTCAGACTTCACTGAGTCCTATAACTACCCACACCCCATCGAAAAAGCTGTGCATTGTCCCCAATGCGCACATAATATCAAAAGTAAAGAACAAGGGTCAAAAGAACATACTTGGGCACCAAAGTGCCTCACTCATCCTTGGGTTGCCTCCCAAGTAGTGCTTGATATATTGTCACGGCATGACTGGGTTCACTTGATTACTCAAACTTCATCAAGTTCCCATCCTTCCACTGTCTTAATTTGTTCATCATTTCTAAGGTATAGCTTCACCCTTTTGACCGTTCCCTTTGAATGTGGTGCCCTTTCATTTCTCCAACTCGATAGCTCCGTGGCTAAAGACTTGTGCTACTCTGAAAGGTCCAATCCATTTTGATTTGATCTTCCCAGGGAACAACCTCAGTCTAGAATTGAAAAGTAGTACTAAATCTCCAGGTGCAAACTGCAGTTTTCAATGAGGCGATCATGCTACATCTTCATTTGTTGTTTGTACAAGGCTGAACTCTCATATGTTTTTAGGCAGAATTTATCAAGCTCATTCAACTGGTTCAACATTGAGGTTGCCACCTTATTCCAACATAGATTCAACTTTTTCAGTGCCCACATCGCTTTATGTTTCAGTTCCATCAGTAAGTGATAGGCTTTCCCAAAGACAAGCTAGTAGGGAGACATACCTATGGGGGTTTTGAATGCAGTCTAGTATGCCCATAATGCATCTTCAAGTTTTCATGACCAGTCGGTCTGGTTTGCATTCACAGTTTTGGACAAAATTTGTTTGAGCTCGCTATTTGACACCACTACTAGTCTGTGGATGATAGGGGGTTGCCACTCTATACTTGACCCCATATTTTTCAAGCAGTGCTTTGAAAATACTATTGCAGAAGTGCGAGCCTCCATCACTGATAATTGCCCAAGGGGTACCAAATTTGGAGAAAATGTTCTTTTTCAGGAATGTTGTGACACTTTTGCCTTCATTATTGGGTAGTGCTACCGCCTCCACCCACTTTGATACATAATCCACAACAACTAGAATGTACTTGTTTCTGTGTGAGCTAATAAATAGGCACATGAAATTGATCCCCCATACATCAAATAACTCAATCATCATAATCGGGTTTAGGGGTAGCTTGTGCTTGCGAGAAACACCACCCTCTCTCTGGCATCTGTCTCATACCTTGGCAAAGTCGTGGTCATCTTGATGGATGGTCAACCAATAGTAGCTGCACTGTAGGATTTTATATGCCGTTTGAACTCTACTGTGATACCCCTACTAGTGATGAATAACATGCCTCTAAGATGCTCATCATCTAAATCTCTGGGATACATTGATGAATAATCCATCTACTCACACAGAAACAAATATGGATCATCCCAAAAGAACTTTCTCACATCGGTTATGAACTTGCAGCGCTCATGGGTAGTCAGATCTGGTGGTACAATGTCACTAACAAAGTAGTTTGTGAAATCGGCAAACTAGGGTATCAAGTCATGTGATGCTGCCAGCATACTTTCATCAGGAAAGGAATTATCAATCTCAGCCCCATCCTCAAACTTTATCATGGCTTCCTCTTCTAGTCTAGAAAGATGGTCCTCCACTTGGTTCTCTGTCCCTTTTCTGTCTATCACCTCAAAGTCAAACTCTTGGAGAAGGAGTATCCATCGAATCAATCTTGGTTTTGAATTTTTCTTTGTCATCAAATACCGCAGTGTAGAGTGATCTATATATACCACGACTTTGGTTCCCAGCAGATAAGATCTAAACTTTTCAAATACGGAGACACTACAAGTAACTCCTTCTCTGTGACAGTGTAGTTCTTATGTGTTGCATTAAGGGATTTGCTGAAATAATATATGGGATGTAAGATCTTCTCTCTGCACTGCCTCAGTACCACACCAATTGCAACCTTGCTTGCATCACACATGATTTCGAATGGATTAGACCAGTTTAGAGCAATGATAGTAGAAGTCGATATCAACTCCTGCTTCAACCATTCGAATGCTCTATGACATGCATCATTAAACACGAACTTAGTCTCCTTTTCAATAAACTTGCACAAAAAATGTGCAATTTTTGAGAAGTCTTTGATGAAGCACCTGTAGAAACCTGCGTGACCCAGAAAGCTTCTCACACCTTTGATAGAGATAGGTGGAGGAAGCTTTTTAATGACTTCCACCTTGGATCTGTCTACCTCGATGCCCTTGCTAGATATTTTGTGTCCCAACACAATGCCTACTTTGACCATGAAGTGACACTTTTCCCAATTCAGAACCAGATAACATTTCTCGCATCCCTACAACACTGTATGTAGACTCCAGAATCAATTTAATGCACCTTGAGAATGATTAACCTACTTATCTCTTCAGGAAAGGGGGTTAAAAATAATAATTTAAATTAAACTAAATGAATGTAAGTAAAGAACCATCAATCGAAGAGCTAACTAGGGTGAAATGTTCCCCATGAATCCTTAACTTGGTAATATCAGACACATGCAATTCTTTTCCAGTGTTTAGGTGTAGGACAGTAAGTTAGGTTTGCCTAAGTCTTTGATCCAGCAAATAGGTAAATTTCACCCTAGAACTTGATCCGTCTCTGTGGTGTGACACTAATAACCCTTACGATTAGTCCCAGTACAACCCCCTTGATCCAATTTGGTTGCTTAGACGAGTAAAAAGCTCTATCGAATCCTGTTAATCACCTCTTTTCCTATTTGTCACTTCCTTGATCTAGCAAGTGATACTAGGCGAGTTCTAACGTTGGATATGTTAAAAATCAATCAAAGTGAAGAGAATAATTAATATTCCCTAACACACCTTTCAAGAATTACACGTTAACCAATTTTACCTTGTTAGTTCATCATGATTTCCACAACCCTAGTTGTGGATTTAGCTATGCATTATCAGTGTAAACGAAAAGATTATGATATAGAAGAAAATAATTAAAACCACAAAATCTAACTCTTCAATTAGAATCACGAGTTTGAATCAAAAACACACAATATATGATAAATCCTAAGTGTATTCACTAAAGCAAGGTTCAAACTTCGTCCTCACTACTCACTTAATGAAAAATAACCTAAAAACCAATTTATAATGACTAAAATACAAAATTAAAATGAACTAGGAAAACTCGTTCGACAATCTTCACGGGACCTATTTACAGCTCGTAAATCACTTTATGGCTCGTAGATCGAGGTTTCATGGATTCTGGCAGTGTTCAAGATTTAGCTTCTACGAAATCATTCCACGGTCCATTAATATTCTATAGCCCATGGGAGGTCTCGTCTTATGACTTTTCAGCACTCTCCTTTTTTTGATCCTTAAGGCACGACCATTACTCTACGACTCGTGTAACATTGTATGGCTCATGGATCCTTCTCGTAGAGCTGAATTCAACTTTGCACCCCTTACTGGAACTTTATACGAAACCCTCTCAACGACTTGTGAACTACTCCACGACTTGTAGAGGGTTTCATGGAACATCAAAAACTAGCAACTTCAGCATTTTTCTATCAAAACTTTTCCAACACTGTAATCTTGCAAAACAAATAATAAAACACAATCAAACCTACTAACATCACATTGAGAACATACAAATTTCAAGCTTTAGGCTTTAAAAGTATTGTATTTTAGCAGCACATCCGGGCCCAGTTCTTTTGAATCGACTTAGTAAAGGTATAAAGGGGTCAAATGTTATTCTGACCCCAATTTCCCTAAAAAAATTTAAAATACCCAACCCCCCTTTGAAACCCTAGCTAAATCTGACCTCCCCGTCAGTCACCAACATAATTTTTCTGGCCAACTTTTTGGCAACTCCTTTGGCACCTAGGGTTTGAATTCTTCTGAATCACTCCTACAAATTCAACCCAAGTTTCTCAAATTTTGGTAAGTTCTTGGTCCTAAAACCTTTGAACATATGAAATTAGTCGAAATTCGTTCAAAATTTTGATGGGTATGGTGTTCTTAAATTGATGACAAAAAATTCTTGGTTGCCCTTACTTGTGTTGTCCGTAAGGCCCAAATTTTAATGTTGAAATAACCTTGGGATTGTGTCAGGAATTGGAAAATTTTGCATGTGGCTACTACTTGTGTGTTTCAATGATAATTAGAACCATGTCATCACGTGTCATTTAAAATTGAATGAAATTATGTAGAAATTTGATATGTGACTACATGTAATTGAGTTTGATTGCTAATCATTCAAACTGTGTTGGATCGCTAAACAAACATATGAAATGGAATTCGATGGAGTTGTATTTAATCATAGCATATTGGGGGTTGGGTATTTGTTGTAATTATATTGGGGTATGTGTGAATCATTGCTTCAATGAGGATATAATTGTAAAAGGTCACTTCAGGACCCATTTGATGAGCCTGGAAGTTAAAGTTACTAGAGAAGTCATTTTATAAGGGTCTTCTATGGCCCGTGGAATATTTCATAGCCGTAGTTTCCCCTCATAAGAAAGTCCAGTAACTTAAAATTTCTGGGATATCATCAGATGAGACCTTCTATGAGTCATATATTTTTCTATGACTCGTAAATAGGTCTCGTAAGGACCCTCCTGTAGAAAAGTCAAGCTTGGAATACTATTTGTGAACCAATCTATGACCCGTAGAATATTTTACGAGTCATACCTGGTGTCGTAGATGTCATTCCAGTAATTCAATTTAGTGTACACTATTTCTACGAGTGACTTTTACGGCTCGTAGTTTTTACTATGGCCCGTGAAGGGACCCTAGTAGACCCCTGTATGTCTAGTTCTGTATTGATTTTGTTTTTCATTTCTTGACTCATGTGTAAATTCTAGTTATTACATGTGTGTTTCAGGTACCATGGCTCTGAAGCCCTATCATGAGGATATTAGAGCCATGCGGGAGCGGTTACAGGATGAGCCTACGGACTTTGATGCTACTCCTGAGTCTAGTGGTTCAGTAGAGGAGCTTGGAATCCAACCATATGAAGACATCAAGCTATGACAGACACGGGCCACCACCAGGCAGGCTAAGACTCACGCTATTGTGGTCCGTCTACCTCAGTCTGACGAGGGAAGAGCAAGGGCCAATAGTTCTATCCATATGACCTTTTCCAAGAGAGGATCTGAGTCTGGGTCCAAAGAGAAGTCGAACACCACATCTACACCAGCACCTTGAGCACCACCCTCACCTTCGAATGCAGATCTAATTGGTGCTATGTTGAGGGGATATTTTTAGAGAGGACTTGTAAATGAAATGACCGTGGCTGACCAACTTGTTCCTTTTTTTAGGAGCCCAGAGTTATCACTGCAGGGTTGGAGAGTGTCCCAGGTCTCTAGGACACTAGGCTTCAGGGGTTGGCAGAGCCATCGGGGAAGTACTCCCCGATCATTGTTTATGAGTTCTTTGGTTCTTATGCCGCCAAAGTCCTCAGCTCTTTTTCCAAGAAGAAGAAACCCTCGCCTAGACTCGGCCGACACATATTTTGGTGAGGGGTTTTTAGGTGGATATCTCAGAGACCACTATCCGTTATATGTTTTTTGGGCCCAGGATCCCAACCCTTAAATCTGTAGTTGAGTTTGACCAGAGAGTGAGGTAGACTCGGGAGATGGCCACTATGAGAGACCTGATCCACTGAGCTAGTTTGATGAGATGGGTAGCCATGATGATTATAGATTAGGGACCAAACCCTGAGTGGGTAGCTACATCATCGGAGCTTATCGTCAAGGCTTCCCTCAGTTTCCCTGCCAAGTTCTGGTGTGCGGTTGTGAGATCAAAGATCTGTCCTACGCTTGTAGATAATATATTGCCACTGGACTATGCTGGTTTGGTTGCCAACATCTTGGCAGGCTATGAGATAGATTTTTCCCTAGTGATTTTGGAGTAGATTCATGAGGCGGCCCTGAAGAGTTCCACCACCATCCCTTTCCCGTGCCTCATCTATTGATTATGCTTAGAGGCGGGGCTGGAGAGGCTTCATCTTGTGGACACTCTTATAGAGGTCAGAGGACGCTGGATGCCAACCTGACAAAGGTTAATGATAATGCGGTAGCACTTCGACGGGCAGCACGACCTCCAGTCCAAATTCCAGAGATGTTTGCCCTAGTTTTATCGCCTGAGCCTCCATATACCACCACCACTGCGGCACCTAATATTAAGAGGTCCCCACAGATTGAGATTGATATGGAGAGAGAGCCCACTACTACTATCCCTGTACTAGAGGTCGGGCCCACTTCTTTCGTACCCGCCAGCATGACTTTCATGTTCGCGGTATCTATATAGGCCACGGCATAGAGACAGGCCCGTACTAAGTCACAGTTGGCTCAGTTATTATAACAGATTCGACCCTGGGTCTGCCATGTCATTTTAGAGGTCGAGGCTCACATGCAGACATTCACGAAGACTACTATCTAGGAGAGACTCACACCCGTTGACAGCCACAAAGACGCATTTGAGTAGCGAGTCCAACACAACCTCATTATAGCATGAATTGTGGATTTGATGGCCATCTAGACAAAGATTTAGCAACTTTGGGCCGAGATGAGGGCAGCACTAGCAGCACCAGTTGTATTGTCGACGCTTGATCCTACCATGGAGGCGTTCATTGACCGGTTCACCACTGAGGAGACACCATTAACTTCCCTTAGGAAGAGACTCCGTACAGATGACCCAGATGTTGTATGATTAGAGGTGAGGCTGACAGAGGAGCAGGAGTTCAAGCTTGCCAGGGTACGGTCAATGCAGGATGAGGAGATTAGGCGAGTTCATGAGATAGAGAGAGCAAGGGATATTGGACCCTCAGTACATGGTCCTATAGTTGAGGAGTCCACCAGGGATATTGAGGGTGGACAACCTCAGTCAGAGAGAGGCGCTTAGGCGCCCAAGTATGTTTTCTTTTGACCGTTGTTCTTTATTTTGACATTTTATGTGCATTGGGGACAAGGCACATCTTTTTTAATGGGGTGTGGGTAGTTATAGGCCTCAATAAAGTCTAAGTAACCTTGTCCTATAACTATCCTAATTTTTTATTCCAAAGGGTTGTTTTGTCTGTGTTCTTTTTCCCTAATGATATTTTACTTTATGTTAAACCGGCATGTTTAGGATGTTTAGGTAGTATTAGTGGCATATAGTACTGATGTCTATGGCATATGTTAGTTTTTATTGAAAATGATACTCCCCAAAATTTTGTTAGTTAGCTTTGACAGCAACCATGCGTGATTGATTATTTGACAGTGCTTGTTCTGATAAGTTAGGATGAATTGTGATGAAAAGCATGATCTGAGAGTTTGTGTTGATAGTATAATCAGTGTCGAGTGTGTGAGCTTATTTGCATAATTCATATAATATGTGTCAATTCAAAACTTGCCCTGTTACTCTGATTTAGACTATAGGTTAGTTGGTTAGGAAAGGATCTTAGGCCATTGTTCTTATTAGTCAACTTAACCTAAAATAACCAATCAAATGTGTAATATAGCCCTTGATCCTAATGTTTGAGCATGACATGTACCCTTTCTGTGTAAAAACCTAAGTAACCTAACCTTAATGAATGATAGATCTTGAAATTGACCCTGATCCTTCCTTGAACATTGTGCACCCTGATTGAGGCAAAAGGCCTAAGTTGAGGGTGGCTACCCACAGTGGTCCGGGTTCAAAGGATGGATATTGTGCACCCCAACTCAGGCCAAAAGCCTAAGTTGAGGGTGGTAGGTGTAAGGAAAAGTCATGAAAGATGAGGGGGAAACTAGTGATACAAAAAAAGGGGAAATGTTTAAAAGGGTGCAAGAAAAATAAAAAATTGACTAAATAATGTGCTAAAAAGCAAAAAAGTGTGAAAATACAAGACAATAGGCTAAAAATAAGAGTAAGACACCCTACAAAGCCTAAAATGGGAGGAAAAGGGAGAACGTGATGAAAATGATGAGGTTATTAGGGAAAAGTGTAGAAACATATAGTGTTAAGGAGGACCTTTAGTCACTATCTTCCAAAACATTACACCAAAGCCCCTCGAGCCTACATTACAAGCCTAGCAAGTTCTAAAGTGGTCCTAGTCCAACTAGTCAAAGGTCATAGTCATGAGTACAAGGGCAAGCATATGGTATTGTTCACAGTGTATTGAAAATATTTTGCGAGAGTGAGTGAGGTTGTGCAGTCCCAAGTATTCAATCTGAAAAAAATCATCATGAGTGAGAGATGGGAATTCTTTCTGTGAGGGCATTTTCATTGCATTGTTAATATTAGACTAATTCAGTGTATGTTGATCAGCATAGGTTACATTGTTTGTCATAGTTGCACTGTTGAATGTATTGATCTGCATTGGTTTGTTTGATAGTTATCTGATATATGATTGGAAGTGGCATGGGTATTTATGCTTTAGTTCGATATGACGCATTCCATTAGACCGAGGTATGTGTGTTATTATACTGCTTATGTAGATTGAGTTCATGCTTGAGGACAAACAATAATTTTAAGCTGAGGGTGTTGATGTGCTGTGAAAATACAACACTTTTGATGCTTAAAACTTGGAATTTTGTGTGTTCTCAAGCGATGTTAGTCAATTTGATGTGTTTTTATGTTTGTTTTGTAGGATTACAGGGTTGGCATAACTTTTGTGGCAAAGTATGCTGAAAGTGCAGTTTTTGGTGATCCACGGAACCCTTTATGGGTCGTGGAAGATTTCACGAGCCATAGACGTCAATCCGTAACAAATTCCAATGAAGGGTGATATTTTGAATAAGGTTCTATGAGTGTGCAGACGAGCCGTAAAGTAATGCACGAGTCGTAGAGTTGAAGTCGTACCCTGAGGATTAAAAATTGAAGTTTTGTTGAAAAGGTTATAGACGAAACCCTCCACGGGCTGTAGAATATTATACAGCCTGTAGATATGTCACGTATAAAATGCTCCAATAGTACAAAAGACAATCCACAAAACCCCCACTACGGGTCGTAAAACACTATATGGCCCGTAGAAGTTGTCCATAGACCGCGCCAACCCAATTTTTCTAGTTTGATTTGATTTTGTATTTTAGACATTATAAATAAGTTTTAGGTTATTTTTTGATAAATTACCAAGAAGTTCTTAGTAGTTCATAGTTTTCAATAGTTTTAGAGAAAGAGAAACAATCTTTGTGTTCTTGATTCGTACTTTGTTATTTCTATTGAAGAGTTGGATTTCTCGTTCCTAACTTCATTTGTGTAAGTGCTCAATTATGTTGTTCCTTATTATGATTCTTGCATCTACACTAATTATGATTAGCTAAATCCACAACTAAGATTGTGGGAATTATGAAGAACTAACAAAGTAAAATCGGATAATTCGTAATATAACACCAGTCCATTATCCAAAATTTACATCTTAAAAATACAAAAAGCTAACCTATTTCAAGTCTAAAGCTAAAAACTAAAAACTAAACTACGATTATTACAAAAATATCTTGGGTTGCCTCCCAAGAAACGCCTTATTTATTATCGCGACACGGCGTGGGTTATCTGATTACTCAGACTTCATCAATAGCCCACACCTCCATCTTGAGCTCATCTGGCCTCTTCATCGACCAACATATTTTGAAGGTGACTTATTCATCATTCAATCTAAACTTAAGGAGGTCGAATTCCATGTCCACTAGGGCTCGTCTAGTGGCCAAGAAAGGCCTTTCCAAGATGATTGGGACTTCAAAATCTACTTCGCAGTCTAATATCACAAAGTCCGCAGGGAATATGAATTTGTCCACCTTGACGAGGATGTCATGTAGGATTCCCACCAGCTTCTTAACAGTTCGGTCAACCATCAACAGTCTCATGTAGTAGGTGTAGGGGTTGCCAGGCCGAGCTTCTTGAAAATAACAAGGGGCATCAAGTTAATGTTGGCACCAAGATCATATAATGCCCTTGCAAACTCTACATCCCCTATAGTGCAGGGAATGGTAAATGCTCCGGGATACTTTCTTTTTTGTACCAAGGATCGGGTAGAGATAGAACTGCAATGTTGAAGCTCTTGACTCACCGTGCGCTTCTTCATCACTAGATCCTTCATAAACTTGGCATATCTGGGAATCTTCTCCAATGCCTCTATCAGTGGGATGTTGATGGAAAACTACTTCAACATGAAAAGAAAGTGTTTGAACTTACCTTCCTCCTTCTTTTTATTTAGTCTCTGTTGGAAGAGAGGAGGAGGTCGAGGAATGGGTCTCAACTATTTTGGCGCGACATTACTTTCCTTGGTCTGAACACTAATATCTCTAGTTTCAACTTGCTTATCCACAACACCCTCATCACGAACATCTTCATCATCTATAGGCATTGGAGGATCAGTGATCTCCTTCCCAATGCGAGTTGTGATAGTCATACACTACCCTTCATTCTTTGGATTCTGAACAGTGTTGCTGGGCAGAGTACCCTTCTGGCGTTAGTTAAGTTGGATTGAGATTTGGCCAAATTATTGCTCAAGCTGCTTAATTGAAACTGAATGAGACTCAATCTTCTGATTAATGTTGGAGATGTCAGTCTTCATCCCCCTGAATGTCTCATCCTGCGTATCAGCTTTCTTTAGTAATATGTCAAATATATCCTCAACTCTGAATGAACCTATACCAGAATCTCGATTATGGGGCGGAACATAGGTGTCACTTATGTATCCATCTCTGCGACCCTAATCAACATCTCTATCTTAGCCTCTATTTCGATCATAGAAGCTACCTCGATTGTTGTTGTTGTAAGCTCCATCTTGTCCGTAGTTCTGACCTTAGTTTCCTTGCCCTTGGCGCCAGTAGTCCTGATTGAACCCCTGGGTATTAAGCCGGAAACCTCCCGTCTGCTCAGATATGAAGCAAGAATCTTCCTCAAAATAGGGTTCCGCATACATGGGTGCTCGGACAGGCTGATGAGCGATGACATTCACCTTCTCCGTATTCTTCTTCATCAGAAGCTTCACATTTGTACTAATCCGTGCAAGTTACTGCATCACCTCTTTACTGACTTTTGCTTGTACCAGAGTAGTAATAACTGCAAATAAGCTCTTAGTTTTGGCTTTGTCCCTTGTTCCCCATGCACGATTAGTCTTGACCATTTGCTCTAGCCTCTTGGCGATCTTCTAGAAGGTATGATCTATGAATGATCCACCCATGATGGTATCGTCAACTTCTTGCCCATTCTCATCAAGGGCTTTGTAGAAGATTTCAACTAGGGATTCATCTACGATCTTGTGGTTGGTAACCCTTCTCAGATACTTTGAAAACCTCTCCCATGTAGCACCAGTCGAATCACCAGGCAATTGTTCGAAGTTATTAATCTCCTTCTTCAACTTGAGCTTTTTGGAGATGGGGAAGTACCTTTCCAAAAAGACCATCTGCAGTTCAACCCAACTGGTGATCGAGCTCTGTGGGAGCTCAGATAACCATGATGTTGCATTGCCGGTAAGAGATAATAGGAATACACGGAGCCCAACGACATCCATGGACAGATTTTGATTCCCCATTACACTCTTGTAGACAAACATAACGTTGTGCAGGTTATTGTGTGGATCCTCTGACGGTAGGCCTGAGAACAACCTGTGATTTTGTAGCATCTGCAGCAACCCACTTGACACAACGAACTTAGTGTCACTCGGAAGTGGAGGTAACACTATCGCTCCCGTGACATCCATAACCATTAGGTTCAGCCGATATTGATTCCAATTATTAGCGGCAATTTGAAGTCCCTCAGGCTATAGAATGACTATGGGTGGGTTGTCCCGATTTGTATTTAGTGCAGTGTTAGCTGCATTATCAGTATCATTACCGGGTTATCTGACCATTCTTCTCCAGGTCAAAGCGAATCAAGGAAGTGCCTCGACTTCTCATAGTTGACATGCACTGTTCAACTGCACCCTGTAGCAAGACAAAAATAACAAAAATGTAAAATTAGAAAAATAAATAGCAATCTATTAAATTATGGTGTGCTAATCAAGTCTAGTCATATTACCCGGCAATGGTGACACAAATGTTGGACTCCAACGTTAACGCTCAGCACACACCTCTAATTGGAGGTTGAAGAGGTCGTAATTAAGCATTTAACCTAACAACGATTAGGATCGTTCCCACGAGGAATATGGTAGACTCTGAATTAGCGCAACTTGTAAAGTGAATCGATTTATCCTACTATCTCCCAGAAAATAAAAAACTAAACATAAAGAGGGGGGTTTGCAAGTAAAAGTAAATTCTAACTAAAAATGCACGTGTTTGTAATCAAGAGAAAAATGAACTAGGGCTATGTGTTTCCTATGACTCCCTAACTAAGTGTTCTTGGGTACTTGCGACTATTTTCTGGTGTGTAGGTGGTGTGTAGGTGCAGGATAGTAAGTTATGTTCTCCTAAACCCTTGATCCGGCGTATAGGTCAATTTCATCAAATTACTTGATCGGTCTCTATAATGTTGATTTACTAACCCTTACTTTATCCCAGTACAACCTTACTAAATTTAGTTAGATTGATTAGTTGATAGAAATCGATCAACTCCTGTTAATTAACTCTTTTTCTATTCATCACTTCCTTGATCGGGCAAGTGATGCTAGACAAGTTCTAACGTTGGTCATCCGTTAAAAAATAGTTAAAGTGAAGAGATTAATTAATGCATCCTAACATCAGTTACGAGCAGCTTTTACAGCTCGTGTAGCAGTTCACGGCTCATGGATTGGGATCTCGTGGAATGTAGTTGCATCCTACTAGCACCTTTCATGAAACCAGTCCACGGTTCGTGTAGGATTCCACGACCCATTAAAGGTTTCGTGTGAGCCACTTTTAGCAACTCACCAATCTCTGATCTTCACTTCACGACCATACTCTACGACTCGTATTATGGTCTACGACTCGTGGTCCTCTCTCATAGAGTGTGACTCACTTTTCACCCCTTCACTGGAACATCAAACGAAACCTCCCATACGACTCGTGAAATGACCCATGATCCATAAAGGGTCTCGTAAACTGCCAAAAACTCTACAAATCTGCACTTCAAGCCCAAAATCAAGCCAACACTGAAATCGTGCAAAATAAACATAAACAAACATCAAATCTACTAACATTGTTTTGAGAACGCACAAAATTCCAAATTTTAAGCATTAAAAGTCTTGTATTTTGGCAACACATCACTTATCCTACTAATAACACGTCTAACCGTCTCATCCCTGAAATGCCTACAATAATGAAAATTTTGATGACTATCAGAGTGCGTCAAATCACCCAACTCAATATCTGTGTCTCCTTTTTCATTTAAGAGTTTGTGGAAGTAAGTTTGTCACCTTTGCTTAATGGATGTTACATCTATCAACACCTCACCAGCCTCATCCCTGATATATTTCACTTGATCCAAGTTGTGAGTTTTTCTCTCTGTTTCTTTCGTGAGCCTATAGAATCTTAATAATACACTTTAATATTAAAATACCATGCTCCAATATGAAAAAAGAAAAGATCATTGCATATATAAATGAACAAAATGAGCACTTATCGAAAAGTCAAGAGAGTATCATGAAAGACGAGATTCATGTAATTAAGGACAACTGATCACTATTTGAAGATGAAGTGAAAATATTATTCTAATTGAAAGAAGCAGTTGAGATAAGTTGCCAACAAATTCTCGGCTTCAAATATTTTTCATGGTTTAAATTTTTGCTTAGAATTTTTTAATTGATCTTTTATGGAGGAGGCTCCTGTCCATTTTTTTCAAGTTCTTATCTTGATGACTGACAAGTGACATAAGTTAGATTTTAATAGCTAAAATTTAATTGATTATTTTTTCTCTCTCCATTTAATGATATAAGTCAATTAAATCTTAACCATTAAAATCTAACTTATGTCACATGTCAGACAATATTCCTTTCTTAAAATTAGGAATTGAGTTTAATGGGTTGGACAAGTAGGTACAAAATAAAATAGGGTATAAAAATTAAATTCAAAGAAAATTTAATTGTTATAAAAATATATCCACATGAGCGTCACTTAAAATAATAAGAGTAGAAAAATGTGATCAAACAATTCAAGGACAAATATGAGCCCAAAGTTGAATGAACAATACAAATATATTAACAAAAATATGACGAATATAATTTTTCTCTAAGAGTACAAAGATAAATATAGTCATTTTTCTTGTAAATATGGTTAATTATTATATTATTAAATTTAAAAAGATAATTATTATAAATGTAATTTTATAGTGTGTATTGTCATAAAGATTGTAGTTGTTATGACGATTAAGAAATTGTTATAGAGAGGTAAATATGATATAAAAAATTAATTCTAAAAAAGTTAATTATTATAATAAGTTATTATTATATAAGGATTTTTTTATAGAGAAGCATGAAATATATTATCTTTTTTCAAATTTGTGTAAAATACCCCATTTTTGTTTTGATAATTTATTTAATATTAAAAAAATACATTATCTTTTGAATAACATGTGGTGGAAAAAACAGTCAACAAAGCAACACTGAGTATTGCAACTTTTTAATATGTCCAGTGGACATGGGTTGGGTCTTCTGCTTTCTTTACATAACTTCTCAATTATCTCCCTCACCATTCTTTAAACGTGTTTTTTTTTCTAATAGAAATATATTTTTTTCAGAATGTTTTTTAATATTTAATTTGTTAAAATGTTTTTGAACAAATTCCAGAGCCATATGATTTTGCTTTATGAAGTAGAAAAAAAAGCCTACTGCATACACGAGAAAATACACTTCTACCAAACTATATAGAAAATTTAATCTAGAACTGATATAGACAAATTTATTTTTCTTTGAAAATGAAAATGGGAGAAAATTAGAAAAAGACAAATGTAAAAAATATGTCTAAATTTTTTTTTTTTTTTTTAGTTTCATACATAAATTATTGAGAGTGTGAGAAACACATATAAACCATCACTTATAAGTTTGAGATATATACTTCAATGCTAAGGACCACATGTGCGTATACACACACATTTAGGCGTGTTTGGCTTGATTTTTTTTTTAAACACATTTTTAAAGATTGAAATGTCAAAAATACATCTAAACTATACCATTTTTTGGGGGTAAGTGGGTAGTAGTAAGTTTGATACCATTTTTTGGGGGTAAGTGGGTAGTAGTAAGTATGGTAGTGTATTTGGTAAGTATGGTAGTGTATTTTTTCTATTTAAATATATATTTGTAAATTTATTATATATTGCATAAATAAATTTATTAT